>CAJNSZ010003458.1:0-11143 GCA_905329745.1 Rotaria sp. Silwood2
GGAAATACGGCGAATTTACGGCCGCTTACGGCCGTAAAATCGCCGTATACGGCAGTATACGACGCCGTAAACGGCCGTATACTGCCGTGTCTGGTTGCTGTAATGCTCGTTCTGGGTTAGATTTCGTTTGATTAAGTCGAATGACTAAAAATCACAGGGAGACAGATCTGGAGAATTGGGTGGTTGTGGCACTGTAGCAACTCCTTCTGAACCAAGATAATCGAAGACATCTTTATGAACATGTGCTCCTCCGTTATCATGATGAAGTTTGATGGCATGAGCACCCGAGAGAGGTGTTTGTTTCTTGATTTCTTGAACAACGGGTTGCAAACAGTTTTGATGTAATATTGGTGATCGATAGTTTGTTCACGTTCGACACGATGGATTAGAAAAGAACCAGTTGATTCAAAGAAAATGCAAAATAAAGTTTTCGGAGCAAACCTATTTCGTCGTACTATTGTGGGTGGAGGATCTTCTTTTGCCACCCAAGCAGCATTGGACGCTTTTCGACTAGTGTGTTGATGGAAAAACCACAATTCATCACCTGCTACTACGTCACATAAACGCCATCTTCCTTCTTCAAATCTTGACAGATTTTCTTTGCATATTCGAACTCGTTCATTCCGTTGATAATCCGTTAGCTGTTTCGGTGTGTAACGAGCAGTAACTTTTCTAAGTCCCAGATGATCAGATAATATTCTATGAATGGTGTCATAACTTAGACCGGTATGCTCTTATAATTCTTCTATTGTAACATGGGGATCATCACTAACAATACTACAAATTTATTCAATATTTTCAAGAGCACTCTCAGTTACAGGTCTTCTGGATCGTTCTTCATCTTCAATTTCTTCTCGACCTTCACAAAACCATTGAGCCCATTTTGCAACTGTTCGATAAGAAGGAGCTTCATCACCAAAAACAGTACTTAGCTCGTCGTGAATAGTTCTTGCTTCAATATTAAGTGCGGTACGCACTTTAACTCTTTTGCGACGGGGCCCGTATATATACGGGCTGAGCTTTCTGACCACATTAACGTTGTCATAATTGCTTTGAGATTCGATATAAAGACAGCTCTTTCTTTCTCTTATCTCCTCAACCTCATTACGTGATTGTTCGACACTACTATAAATATATAAATGTACACTCTCTTGCGTTCTGACAATGCACCTTGTGACTTTCTATGTCGTTCTAGTATATTCACGTACATTCTCATTCTTCTTTTCTTTCTACAACCATTGGAGACAACCCTATATGTCTCGCTGCACGTCATTTTCCATCTCTGGTTCCAGCAACAGCAGCAAAAAAACTGCACAGAGGTATTGTGTAGTTTGTAGTCGTACAAACAGACGGGAGAAAAAGCGTACTGGCACATGCTATCAGTGTGATGTTTGCGACGTTGGTCTCTGTGTCATAGGCTGTTTTGAATAATATCATATTGTAAAACATTTTTAAATGCTTCTATGTATAAATAAAACCTATTGTGCACTTTTTGAAAAAAAAAGAATTGTTTTGTTAGTTAAAAAAAGCCCGTCGCGAAAGGGTTAACTTTGATTTTTTTCACTTTCTATAGAATAGAATAGTACACGGCACGTGCACAAAAATAGGCATGTGTCTTTGTATACATATAATAAATGATAAAGTCTAAGAAGAGGTGAGAGAAAAGAATAGAGGAAAGAAGAAAAACAAAGAAAGCATCGAGAAAAGACTGTATATTGAAGACAATATGAACTTTTGTAACCGTTACACATGTTAGGAAAACTAGTCTTATTATGACTTTGTTGTTATGATACCAACTGCAGTATGATCAAATAGCATTGAAAGAAGGGTGTGGGTGTAGGTGTGGATGTGGATGGGTGTGGGTAAGTGTGGTTGGCTGTGGGCCAGTGTGGGTTTGACTATTTATTACTACACCCATACCCTCTTTACGACGAGTTTGGCCGAGATGTAGCAACTTTACGGAAGTCCCAACCCTAATCTCATTCGTGAAGCTTCTTGGATTTTTCTTGTCAGGATCTTACAAGATCCTCAATCTCTAGGATCGTGCCCAGATTAACGCAAGATTCTGCAAACTTCTTGCACCATCCTGCTGATAGAAACTCAACAAGAAATGAAAATATTTTGCCAAAATCCTACATATTTTCTTAGCATTTCCTGACACTAAGAATCCACCAAGAAATATGCAAGACCTTGTATGAGATCTGATCAAGATTCGATTCATCATTTATTGCACAGGAGTTCTTACAAGATCTTGTAGGATCTTGACCAAATACAATAGTGTAAAATTTTGAAATGTCCTATCAAAATTGTAGTTAAAATTGAAAAGATTTGGTCACAATTTCGAATCATGTTTTTGGTTGGATCGTATTCGTACTTTTAACACAATCTTGTTCTGATCTTATCAGCAAGAAAGACGGATCTTGATAGGAAGACTTGAAGATTCTCTGTAGGACTGCCGTAAGAATCACGTTCTTAATGAGAATCTTGAGGTTCGCTTGTTGAGAATCTAATTTTTCATGCTAAGATCTGACAAATATTTCGATAAAACATCGGAAACTATCCAATCGAATCTTGACAGACATCTGTAGTCAAAATTTTTCAGTTCTTGCTAGGATCTTCTTAAGGCTCTACAGTCGAGAGTCTTGTCAGTATTCTACAATACTTCTACAGAAAATTATCATTTTTGATGAAAATGCTGTCAATTTTCAACAAAATCCTGCTTGAGATCTCATAGGATCCTAAATATATGCATTCTTGTTTTCATCATTCAACATAATTAACTTGAAATGGAATGGAAACGGTAATACAATTCGCATGTACCCTGTAAATGTCAAATTATTTTAACTAGCGGTTTCACATTGTTAATTTAGCTTGATTTATGCTGAATGAAATATCACTTTGTGAAACTGTCAATGGTCACTTTATTCGTTCCCGCTGCTGGATGAGTCACGAGAACTATGTACGAATCCCAGCTTTCTTCCTGAGAAAAGATGAAATGTTTGGGGAAAGAACACGTGGATAAGAATCCATGAAGCACATTTTACTTCGCGTCAGTACATGGTTTTTACCGCTCTACCACTGCATAATCTCTGAAAATAACAACAATTGGATTGTGTTCAAATCTTTCCATGCAAGTGTATTGAGTGTAGAATGATCTGGTCTTTGTAAGAGAGTTAGGACATGCTACTGTAACACAGTTGTCTAAGGCATCGATAGCCAAAATCAAAGTAAGTGTGTTCAGATCTATCCCGCTGAGTTCATAATAAGAAAAAGAAATCTTGACAAGATCCTCAACGGAGTTGCACGGCTGGATCCTAAGCAGAAAGCGTAACAATTATCCAGGAATCCGGATGCCTAAATAGTTATTTTGTTCCAAAAAATACTTTAGGATTCTATAAGATCTTACATAGGATTCGATCTAAACTTGTTAGGAACTTGTGGCCAAAAATTGTCAAGTATTGCTAGGATCATCATAAGATCCTGATAAGATCTGGAGATAAGATACTACGAAAACCCTAACAAAACTTGAAAATTTTTGGTCACAAGTTCCTATCAGGTTTTTCTAGAATACTATCGACTTTCTAGCGCAATCTTGCTCAGATCCTGACAGAGAAAAAGCAGGATCTTGACAAGAAACCTCTAAGATTATCATTAGGGAAAAGTTGTTTTCTTGCATTTTCTATGAAAAAAACATTTCGGGTTTTCCGTAAGGTTGCTGTATCTCGTCCAAAACATTTCGTAGAGAGCTTAAAGATGTGTCATTTTGTAGAGAATTGTTTGTTATATCATTCTACGTAGTCTGAACAGAATAATATTCATGGATTCTAGGTGCTGGAAAATGAGGTTTTTTGTTTTCTGGAGACCCCGTCTTTGGGAATCAAGCAATAATTTTCTTTTTTTCGTAGTTTTGTTGGAAACAATTTTCTCTACTCAAATCACTATTTGGATTCTTTGTAGCAGCTATGGCGACGGAAAAAGATTGAAAATAAATCTTGTCCGATAATTTTGGTACCCACTGCAATTCAATAAATGCAAAGTAGTAAAAATTGACAAAATTCTCAATATGTCCACTTCTGTTGCAAGAGAGATTTCTAATCGACCTTTTTCTTCGTTTGCCTAAGAGGGCCTTGTAGCGTGTTCATGCCTTTGAGAATTGGAGATTGTGAAAAATCAAAATTTATACAGATCCGGCAGCCGTTTACAGAAGTTATGTGATATTGATCAATATTCGTCTTGATCGATCGATCAATTTTTGCATATGTATCCGTTTTTGTTTTCAGACAACTCAAATCTTCACCCATATGATAGAGATCTGTCTGTGTGTTGCGTTGAGTGTAAGCAGATTGGTTAGGGAAAAGATATTCAGCTAGGTGAAAAATTGACCTGTAATTTGCAAAATATCTCCTTGTTTTTCAGTTTGTACACTTGAATACTGAAGATTTTTCTGAAAAAACCTCGTGTTTTCCGACGCATGTTCATATTCGGAGAATTTGAGACATCAATTTTTTCCAAACACGCTTTCTTTGCTTGAAATAAGGCTGAAAATAAGACTGAGGAATAATTCAATATCTCAAAATAAACTCCTGTCAAAAAAATACAGCCGTTTATGGAAGGATCATCGAAACCTACATAGGCACGATTGGATCTATGGAGAGAATGGGGAAAGCTCTTGCGAAGGAGAATACAAATAACTTTGAATAGATGAAAGGAAAACGTGGTTCTCACGAGATTGAACACAATGTAGGTAAGACGATCGTTTGAGTGTTCCTCTTATAACTATTGCGAGCTTTTCAAAGTTTTTTTACGTTTCAGAATCTATTCTTGGCAAGAGATTTTCACTTATTTACCACATGAAGCCAATTGGTTGTGTGAGGAA
Organism: Rotaria sp. Silwood2; assembly: GCA_905329745.1. Lineage (NCBI taxonomy): Eukaryota > Metazoa > Rotifera > Eurotatoria > Philodinida > Philodinidae > Rotaria > Rotaria sp. Silwood2. The sequence continues at coordinate 4,877 of CAJNSZ010003458.1, forward strand.
TATTTTAAAATAGTTAATATACGAATAAGGCTAGTGGAGCTATTTACACAAGCTTCACAGCTTTGACAAAGTGGTTTTCGCCTTTTGATTCGATAGAGTACTGCTAGGAGGACGAGTGTGGGTATTTTTTTCAGCTTTTTCACACAAGAGAATAGCGCATTTTGTAAATTGACTAAGGGGAAATTTTGTGTTATACATAACGCATAAAGTTTTTCCTACTTTTGTCGTTTCTATAGCAAGAAAAATATCAACCGACTGCTATAAAGTTTGTATCACCGAAGTCAAGGCAAACAAAACAACAGTGATGGACAACCAAGTCTCCGCACTCATCGACTCTCCAAAATGTATTGAATGGATGTGGCAGTCAAATCCACATCCCTGGTCCAAGTCTCAGCCAGCCGAATGGCGTCATTATTCGGATGTGGAAAATCTCATTATCGAAGAAGCATTCACAGCTAAGAAGCATCAAGCCTTGCTAGACGATTATCATATTGATTTCAAGCATAACGTTCAAATCTCTAACAACAGTGTCAACAAGCAAAGACCTGTCAAACGAGTGGAATGCAAGAGAGACAATGAGTATCTACGAGAAGAACGCTTCATGCCTGATCCCATTGCTCCTAAAAGTTCTTTCGGCGGCAAGTACGGATGGATTTCTCCCTTCATACTAGAAGCAAAAAATTACTTCGAACTTGGAAAAAAACAGTTACCTTCACGAGATGAAACAATCGTTCCAATAATTGTCGAGAAAGCTGCTTTCGGTATACTCGAAGAAGGAAAGAAAGTAGGAAAACAGAGTGAAGCGGAGAAGATGGCTAAGATGCTGATGGAACAGAAAGGAAAAGGAATGCAAGAAGTATGGAAATGCTGTGCTCGTCTCTATTCGATGGAAAGTTTCTTGTACAAGAAACTCAATGAGACGATGAGATTAATAGGAAGCGAGGAGCACGAACACATCTGGCGAAGTAAAGTACCTACATTCGGACCATTTTCTTTACTCTTGTGGGACGATCCATTTAAGAGAGAGCCAACCATTACAAATCAACTGCTCTACCGAGGAGCCAAGCTGTCTGAGGCTCAGATCGCCACATATAGGACCTGTTCTGAACGCTCAGATGAATACCGCTCATTTCAAGCGTTTACTTCGTGCAGTCAAAATCGCACCAAAGCAGAAAAATTTGGCAACACTTTGTTCATCATGGAAGTAAAATACGCTTTTACTGTGGATCTTAGTCCATGGTCCAAATACCCTGGTGAAGAGGAAGAGCTTATAATTCCTGGCGCTTGTTTCACTGTTCAACGTGTAGAGTATGAGAAGAACTCGCATGCACATTGCTTGATCTATCTAGAATTGCAACAACGCTGGGATAGTGAGTATGAGCAACCCTTACATACATTGTAAAAAAACTTCGTAGAATAATAAACCCTTAAGGGATTCATGAAAGTGCAACGTATAATAAACCGTTCTGACTGGTTTATGAAAGGATATTTGCCGCTCATATACCTTTCCATATACCATTCAAAAAGGATTTATGAGAAGGTATATCCGGCTTATAAACGCTTCTGACAGGTATATGAGCCTCATATAATACTTCATAAACACTTTTCGAAAGATCTATGGAAGGGTATGTAAGCGTCCAATCTCCTTTCGTAAACTCTTCTGAAGAGTATATGAAGCTTATTTGAGCACCATAAACCCTTACGTCGAACCTTCATAGGAGTTTACGCAAAAAGGCTCGTTCGTCTGATGCACGGTACTCTATGGGAAATAATGGTGTTTCACAGAACCTTTCCCGACCACACAAACTTTTACGCTTCCGCAGCGATTTGCGAAAACTTTTATAGGTTCTGCACCTTATGTAAAACATGAAAACCTTTCACAAATTGCTGTGCAACCCTAAAATGTTATACGATCTATTAAAGGTTTAGTAAACACCATTATTTGTAAGCGACTACCGGGATTGAGCTAAAGTTGTTCTCAAAAAGGACTACTGGGGAGATGGTTGGTGGAAAAAAAGGCATATCTAAGTCTTTCGGACGTTGGATATGCTACTAACTGTCATCTTCATATCACTTAGCTGGATATAAAGTAGAAGAGAGAAGACAAAGAAAATAAGGGGTTGTATATCTTGTAATGATGGATGCGGTGCCAACTATAGTTTTATCTTACTCAAGGGAATCAGTGGAAGAAGAAAACGGAAACGAAAAGAGACTGAATAAGTCTCGTAATAATCAATGCGATGTCTTTCCGTACAAGTATCGGAAAAGGGCTCTATCTGTCTGGTGATTCTAAATGTTCAAGTACGATATTTTTCGGCGTTAATAGATCAATTTCGCAATCATCTAGAAATGACCTTGGTATTTTCTAAATCTGAGTTCAAATTAATCCTAGTACTGGCAAGCCCGTATTAGATACTAAAAACAGTATGCAGGACAGAGTGAAAATGACCCAAGTTTGTAGTGAGAGGTTGAGTCAACCCTTTCTGATCAAGCGTAGAATAGTCTCTCTTTGACGGTAGATTAATGAACCCATCAAGGCTTTATTATTCTTCCGATTTTCTACAGTGTAGGCTTCTCTATGAGCTGAGAAATCTATTGCTAAAAATTGACTTCCCGGTTTGTTTCTAGTCTACCAATTTTTGAGTACTCTGTAAGTCCAACAAAATCAGAGCGTTTCTAAAATCACTTTGACAAAATAACTAGAAAGATTCAGATGGTGAATTTATGCTTTGCAAAAGGCGAATGGACTGTTCAAATGAGAAAAACAGTTGATAAAATTATAGCATTGGTGAGAAATATCCGAACATTAGATTTTGATTCCGTTTCGCTCTTTTTCTTACAAAGTTCCTTGTGCATGATCACAACAGAGAAGTACGTCACCGTCCACGTTTGAGCTCAAGTGATTGTGTTTCACGATGAACACGAAAACAGTACCATAGGGATCTTTTAGCGTATATATCGCTACTAGTATTCAAGATCCTATCTCATTTGGTCCACCATGCCATTCTATAGCGCTACACGTCTGCTCTCTTTTCCGTTCAATTGATTCAGATTCATTGAACGTGTACCGAATTATGGCTATTTCCTTTCGAAGTTACTTATTGAAAGTCGTTCCTCATCGTTGAAATCGTCCTAATTCCTGCAGGATTCACTAGTTTGACTTCACATTTATATGAAAGAGTCTTCAAATACTCGAGGATTACTTGCTGAAATTTTCCAAAGGCTCACTTAGATGGAGACATGAAACATGATCCCAATAAAGATACATCGGAGCCGACGGTGTAAAAGGGCGGGAGTGCATAAGCTACCAAATGGGCCCACTGAACGTTTTCGTCTCCTACTAATTCGAATCATAAATGGGGCAAAAATAATCAGTTAGTCCAACATTTTGATGCTAAATTCATTGGGCTATTATTGAGTTCACGAGACTTATGGTCATCTTAAAAGGGACATTTTTGTCACTGACCACTTCGGTCATCATGAGTCGAGTATTTAGGAGAGTAAACAACAATTAAATGACAATACAATATGAACTCGATAGCTCTTTCCATAGGTTTCAACTCTGACAGTGATCCACCATTCAACTGTACTTTGTCGTTTGCAGAATCAACACATACTTACCCCCAAATGGCACGTCAGTAGTGTGCCTCGGAGATCCATCTCCACATTCCGAGAGATTTATCTTTTGAAAATGGTATAGATCATTTTTCTATCACATCACATTCGATAGTCCTTTTCAAAAGCTACAATGCCATGTCTGTTTCAATCTAAACAAACACTGACCACTTGAGAAATAGCGAAACATACTATTCTTGAGACACTATTTCTTGCTTTTTGGCTGGTATTTAGCCGATTTCGCTCAAAAGAATCCGGCTTGGGTCAAAACTTAATAACATATTTGGAATTAGCATAAACACTGAGTCGACTTATGTATTTTTCGAATTTTTTTCCTCGAAAAATTTACCACTGGTCCCAGTCAGGATTAGGCCAAAAATGAAATCAATCAAATATCAAAACACTTTTTATCCTTTAGTCATTTCCTTTTCCATGTTCTAGTAGCATTTTACAAGACTAGAACTTGCTTTCAGCTGTGCAAGTGTCTTTTTGATTGATTTCATTGTTGACCTAACCCTGAGGGGGACCAGTAGTGAATTTTTCGAGGAGAAACGTTCACGAAAGAATTCGAAATATATGTTGGGGGCAAAATTGAAATTTGTCCGGTCAAAATTAAAATTTCAATTCTGCCGGAAGAAAGTTGAAATTTTAAATTTGAGCAGCATTTTTCAGGCCAAAATTAAAAGGTCCCGCCGGTCAAGGGTGGAAATCTGCCACCCTCTAGATTCGACCCTATCTAGTGCAGAGAGATAGAGAATGGATTGTTACATATTCTAATATACTTTTTTCCTCAAACATATCTAGCGAGGAAAACGCAGCAGAAATATATGTCTGTGTGCTATGCTTGGTCCAATGGAAATCCTATAAAGTATGAATAGCTAAGGGTGTTTTGAATTGAAAGGTGATTCTGAAAGGTGGCATCACTAAAGCATACATTTTACTTCGCTCTATCAAACACGCATAGACAATTAATAACGGATATCGTATTCTGCCTGAAAATGACACATTGTTGTCGTGTTCCGCCCTGTTCACTATAACATTCTCTCTCATACTCAATTCTCTACACAAAACATTTCATTTAGACACGGAAGCACATGACTTATCAAAGAATTCGGAACAAATAATATCATGTCGTAATGATAATCTTAATAGTCTTCGTGATATTGCTCTTAATCTTCGTCTTGGTGGTGCTCTTGGTGGTGCGTTTCGTCTTCGTGATCGCAATGGTGTTCTTTTTTGATAGACAGAAATATGACAGGTCGTTGACGTGATGTAAGACCATTAAATTTTGCAGGAGCTTATGGCATGGATAAGTTTTGTATATTTTTGTGCCAAAGCCACAACAAAAGTATGATTATAAATTTTTTCACTTAAAAAGCCTTCATACATCATAGTGCAGAGCAAACTGTATCTAAAATCAAAGAGAAGTATATTCACGCAAAGTGTGCAATTTTTTACGATCGAAAGATGAGAAGCTACCACTGGATGCAGACCACTTCATAAGTGCGAAGTACTGAATGTCTTTGTCGGACTAGAAAGTGCAAAAGATATCTCAGTTGTAGAACTTTCAGAAATCTAAAGTTTCCCAAAGCAAAAGAGCACGTCAAAAAGGCCAATGATCGATAATAGTAATCGTATCGATGGTATGGCTCAATCGACTAAATGACAAGTATGTAACTCGAACTACTATCCATCTCAATAAACAATGAACTCAATTGTAAGTTGAATAACTCCGGATAGGAAGAAATGATTGATTTTTCTCTCCATATGACTCTTTTTTATGTGTCTGATTCGATTGCATCGAGCAGAATTCTGACAAACTTCTGCTGGCAATACGAAATTCGCGGCAGAATTCTGTATTCATGATGGGTATAGGTGACAAGCTCTAGCATTCATCGATTGCAAAAACATTCTGATGCGTAAATAACGGAGAAACGTAGACAGAAAAAGAAGACACTGGGTAAATTCATGGAAAAAAATATCACGTTTCTGGAAAAATTGCTTTTCCAGTTTTTTGTGCTAGTTAGGCCAAAAGTGGTTAGAAAACGTGGGTGTGGGAAGTGTGGGTGATGGTGGGTGTGAGTGTGGGGTGGGTGTGGGTGTGAGCGTGTGGATGGGTGTGGATGTGGGTGTGGGTGTGACTGCGGCTGTGGCTGTGGTTGCGGGTGTGGGGTGTGGGGTGTGGTTCTTCTTTTATGCTGATCCACAGCCACAGCCACAGTCACACACTCACACCCTTTTGCTGAAACTTAAATGGCAATTTAGTCAATAGAAGTAACTATATGAATATTTATAAAATCAATGCATCTGAATAAGAATGTTTTATCTTTTCTTTGGTTGCTTGTATTCAGTGTGTGGGCGAATAGTTCAATGCATTCTCAGATCTAGCTAGTCACACATACACTCAAGAACATATAAATATGTTGTAAATCCAACAATGGCATTTATCCAGTCGAATCGATACTAAATCAATAAATATCAGAAATGTAACAGTTCAAATTTAAGAAATATTACTCTCACATACAGTATCTACAATAGTTATTTGGACAGTTTTTGTTTTCATTTCTTTTCGCTTCTCTAAAAGCTAGAAAGAATCTAAAAAGTGATTCTAATAGAGATATTGTTTCCAACAAGAATATAATGAAATAAAAA
>CAJNSZ010003459.1:0-11143 GCA_905329745.1 Rotaria sp. Silwood2
AGCTGATATGAACGAAACAAAGGTGAAGAGTAGCTCGCTCTGTTTCCGAAAAGTCCAAATTTGTAGAGTTTTGTGGAGTATCGAATTTGCGATTTTATTCCTCGTCAGAAAAAAGGAAACTGAAAAGGGTCTTTCGATATTCACTGTATTTTGACATGCTCTTTCACACAAAAAAGTTGAATATATAGAATGGAGAGTCAGGCACAATTGTTGGAGACGAAACGAGCTATTTTTCACCATTGTTTGATGCATATCTCCTGAAAGTCTCATGGCACATGACTGAGAACGTTTAGAAAATAGCTAATTTCGTATTTTAATTCGTGTTCATATCGAGCTGATAGAAAGGTAAGTTGCATATAAAAAATAGAACATGACTATATTAGTTTTTATATTTTTAGGTTGATATCGATTTGATAGAGATGGTAAGTTACATTTTCCTAATTGGGAACACAGAAACATTTTTGTCTTGTAGGTTGTGTTACAGACAGTAACTTGTCAACATCCTCTAAGGGTTTCCGAGGATACGTTTTTCTTTCGAGAGTTAGAGAGAACGTATAGAATAAGGGGAAATATATAGATTATGGGGATACGAGCGGGTCTTACAGCGACTTGTTTTTCGATCTAGATCGTTGTATTGGTATAGATATAGACTCAATGGCATTGCATTAGAATGCCTACAAGATGTTGACTACGAAACCATATTTTTATGAAACTGAAAAAAGTTTTCGATTTCGTTGCAAAATTCGAAACCTTTTTTAAGTTCCATATGGCACCATTTTTTTTCAGTGTGATAGAATTCGCTCAAAATTTGTTTTCAAAGACTACTAACTTGGTCATACTTGAGCATGCAATCAAAAGTTTGGGATCTTGAAGTTCAACCCAACCAGCGCTATCACAACATAGCGCCACTATTTGCTGCAGTAGAGGGCGAAGAGGATTTTGGGTGATCTTGATAGAATTAGAAAGGGTGTGGATGCGGGTACGCCAGTGCTTGCGAGGATTCTCTCTTCACCCACACCCACCATCTGCTAAACAATGTTCAATACTTACTGGTATTATGCAACGATCGGCTGGAGAAAAGGATTGGTCATCAATATCTGAATATGAATTTAAATTATTGTTCGACGGTGATACATTGATAAGAACTCGAGAAAAATCAACTCGTAAAACATTCTTAGGAGAACTGATCATCGATAAGGAAGAGTGTGATGATAGCGAACAATTTTTATTGAGTCATTACCGTTTCTTTGCTTTTCTGTTATCATATAAACTAATAAATTTACTAGAAATTCAAACAAAAACAAGAAAAATATTTTATTAGTTTCATTTTAGTCACTTGGCTTCATTACCACGACTGGTCTTTTCTTGGATATAATTCTCGGCATAGTCCAATATCTTACATTAAACGATGCAGTTAAAGCATTTTTCGACAACATTCTTTCTTTATTACGTAAATATAAAAAACAAAGCTACATATATATTTCTTACATTTCTGATGCATTTATCAAAATGATTCTTCGAAAAATCGATCCTGAACAAATTGTTTCCTTGCGTCTTAATCCAGTTCGGCTACGTTCAATGATTTTACCGCCTTTCCTTAAAAAGTTCATTTCTTATTGCAATATTTCAACGCAAACATGTGTCGTCACCAGGCAATTATGATAATTTTTACAAAAGTTCTAAAATATATTAATGTTTTATGATTTATCGAGTTTTTCATTTGAAGTTCTTTGACTAATCATAATCTTAAGATCTACCCAAAAGATATTATTATTGATATTCTCGAAATTTTGTAAAAATTTTCATAATTACCTGATGATGACACATGTTTGTGTTTAAAGCTTGCAATGAAAAATGAGCTTTCTATATATTTTCATCTTCATTTTTAAGTTTATAAAAAACTCTAAACAAAAGTCTCATATCATCTTTATTTAATTTCACTAACGTTATTTCGCTTGTTCTTGATTCTCAAACTATGGGTCCAATCCAAACATGCGAAGCGGATTTTCTCAATTTGACTTGTCTTTCACTCTGGACCGATAATGAAATTAATTCCAGTATGTTTAGTCATCCATTAAATCAACTCCGCAACTCAATTGGAAGATTTCAAATTCGTTGTGTGAAAATGAATTGTACTCACTGTTTAATATATCATTCAAACAAAGCGTGCACGCAAAACTTGACCATTGAGAATTTTCTGTTTGATGTGAATCACGCTACTTTACTTTCGATAAACGACTGTGGGTGTGGATCTTCTCTAATAAACACGCACATCCAACTTTTATTTATATGTAATAAACAAATAAATATCAATGAATATTTATAATAATAAACTAATAGTAAACAATAGAAACATAAAAGTATGCGTTAGAATGCAGGTTAAAAAGCAGAAATTGTCTTACAGGAAAAATCTAAAAGTATTTTATTATAGTGAGAAAAGCCTCGATATTATTTTCCTTTTGTATTCGTTCTATTGAAATAGTTGCAACTCGAAAGATGGCACACATTTCATGTTAAAGCATCTCCTCTTTGTCTTGTGTGACCAATTTTTGACACAATTCTCATTAAATCACAAGATCTAAAAATTAGTTCCAAGGAATAGTGCTACGAATGTCAATTGCCTTCCTCCACATACTTAACGCTTTTAAATGATTGTCTAAAAATAGATAAGTTAAAGCAAGATTTTCGTACAATGTGGCAAATTTATCAACGAAACAATCAGTTTCTGGTCGATGTTCTAAAAACAATTGTTCTGTTTGCAATAGTACTTCTAATGCCGCAGAATAATCACCTTCTTTTATTAGACATAAACCAATTTTATATAATAAACCAGCACGTTCAAGTGGTGTTATATCATGTCTAGTCTCTAATTCATGTTGATGTTTTAGTAACTGTTCATGATTGCTGGTTGATGATGATCCATATTGTGGATCTATATTATTTGCTTCTTGTTCATAAACAATAGCATCATTTTCATTACCTTGTTTCTTATGTAAATCACTCATTATTCGATAAATATAAGCTAAACGACGATTATCTATCTCATCACCTAGAATTTCCAGTGTTTCCTCATAGCAAAACTGTGCAAGTTTGAAATAATTCATTGCTCTCCAAACATCACCAATATGATGATAAATTTCGCCAATCAATAAATTCTTATGATTTATTAATGACAAGGCAACCAAATAACAGAGTAAGGCATTATAATATTGTGAAAGATGAAAATAATTGTAGCCAATCATTACGTGAATAATAATAAATTTGTGAATATCAATAAAGTTCTTTTCGAATAGAAGACTTTTGTAAAATTCAATTGCTTTATCATAATGGCCCAAAAGACCCAATAGATAACCAAGTGGTAGATTAATTATACTTGACGGTAAGTCATTTAATGAAAATAATTTTCCTGTCAACATAGGATAATATCGTTTAAGCATAGTAAAATCATCTGTGTTCATAAATGATTGATGAGTATCTTTGAGTTTGTGCAGATGTTGTGTAAAAATATTTCTTATTTGATTTAATTGTCCATCTGTTTCTTTATTTAAAGTAAGTTTAATAATCCATACTGAATTTTGTTGTTCTTCAACAGATTCAACAAGAAAAACTGTACCAATAAAGAATAGAACTTCTTGTTCATCCGATATCGAACTAAATACTGAAATATCAGCAAATGGTTTCCATGTATCATGCGTGGCATTTTGCATATTAATTTCGAATATCACTCCAAAGTCAGTTTCACTTCCACCGCTAAACATTTCAGCGACATTTCGATTACGCGATGTTGACAAGAACGAATTCCATGAAATAAGATGTCCAACATTGCTTTGAAATTTTTCCAGGTCAGTTTTATTCATTTTTTGTCCTCGATAGAGAGTGGGATAATTTTCTTTATGTTCTTCTTGTGATAATTTTCTTAATTGAGTATATAAGAGAATAATAAAATATCGAAATTTACAAATAAAATCAATGTTTCTTGTACGAAATGCACGATTTAAAAGTCGATAGGCGAATGAATCTTCTGAATACCACTGTAGTGCATTATCCGATGTGCAATTAATTTCAAATTGCTTTATTTTATCCAATTGTATTGAATTATTTTCGTATTCTATTCGACATTGTTCTATCATATCTATTTTTAATTGAGTCATATCCACAGGTAACGAATGTACAATATGGTAACTAAAAAATTGATCCCATAAAAACATAAGCGTATTACCGCGTATGCCTGTGAGAGATTGTTCGTTTTTGTACTCAGATAAACATGAGATAGTTACTGGTAAATCATTTCTATATGTCAACAATATATCTTGATGTAATCGTTCCATTAGTATAGATTTTTCCGAGAAAATATCTACCAATTTTGAATAATTTTGTTTGTTACTTTTTACATTTTGAGAATCTTTTGATAAGACATAAATTTTTCTAATTTGAGGAAAATCATTAAAATATGACTCAAGTTGAACATTCATGACAACAAGAAATATTTTGCCTTCGCTTCGGGTTTCTACTATAGCATCGACACAAGTTTCATACGAATCATACATTCGACAAGAATGATCAAATTGAACTGCCAATTCACTAAGAACTTCATCACTCGAGGAAAGCCAAAATACTGCAAAATCATCATGATTTTGAGTGGCAGTTAATTTTTGTGATGATAAATTAAATTGAGTCATGTGGTTTCGTAGGCCACTGTTCCGTTTAAATATGAAAAGTGACGTCCAGTCTGAAAGATAAAAAGTCAGAATCATATGAATTTAAATAAAGAATGAACTAAAATGATCAAAATAGATATATTATGATATACAATCTACGAATCAAAAATGGACTTCAAACGAGACAAAACTTTATCAGACAGAGTATAAATTCATTCATGAGAGTTTTCTGTTCTATTCAAGTCTACTTTACCAGTGAACGACAGAATACGTAACCAACATGTTTCTGGGTACAAAACAAATAAAACTGACTTATCGAACCGAATCATGTAGCAAGTTGGGATGTGTTAGATCTAACTCTCACTCTCCTTCTCCTCTTTACTGAAAATCAAAGACAACTATATATAGTTACAACAAAAGAGAAAATCACGAGATGAAAAATTCCGTTTACACGAAAGAAAGAAAAGGATAAGTTCAACGAAGATAACGAACAAAATAGTCCAAACGCGATAACAACAGAATAGCATACAACTATAGGAAAGAAAGAGAATGGCAAACGCTATGGAACGAGAGACATATGCCACTACTTAACATGATGATTTTGAAAACATTGTCCTATGACTAAAGACAGATCAGCATGCCTTACTGTGCATTGAAAATATTTTCTGCAACAATGCTTTTCACTACCCGAACAGACAAAGTTTTTCAAAAACGCGTTTAAACGCATACAAAAAGAACATAAAAACTAGTGGTCTTTTTCATAATCGTAAACTGTCATTGTAATCATGATTGCGATTAACGACTATGAAAAAGATCACTAGTTTTTATGTTCTTTTTTTATGCGTTTACAGGCTTCTACAATCGTTTTTTGGCTGAAAACGCGTGTAAACGCACACAAACGGCAAAAAATGGGTGTTTTTCGCTCACAGTCGGGAACCGCGATTGTGAGCGAAAGCGTCCACTTTTTTTATTTTTAAAACACTTTTTCATGCGTTTAAACGCGTTTTTGAAAGAGTTTGTCTGCTTGGGATACTACTACTAATAATAATAATGAAATCACCCTTCAGTCATATTGTTTGACATTTTTCTCAATAGCTTCTTCAAGAATATGAAGCACCTGGAAATTTTGTGGATGTGGCAAAGTGGGGAGCCAGGCGGACATATACGAAAGTATTTTTTTCATAATCTTACCGTTTGGATAAACACACATATATGTGATTTATCATCTTCTAAAAACGTACTTCTCAAAGTTTTACAGAGCCTTAGAAAAGGGTATACCAAGACTTAAGCTCATAAAGTCACATATATAGAGAAAGTCAATCTGATCGGCAAGATGAAGCAATATTGCGCAAGCAAACAATATCATAAAAGCTCTCTCATCGGCGGGCCTCATGTAAAAAATGATCCAAATAGAAATTTAAAATAGAGTAGACAACAAAGGATCTCGCGCCCCAAAATCTATCTGAAAACATACCGTTTCGTATATTGTAAATGCTACAAAGTGATAATGCTAGATCGAGCTCAAATTTCTATCAAATGCTCCTACATATGTATCCTCTTTATGGTAGTAGCGAAAACTCATGAAACCTTTCCTAGGCTATTTTACAGAATGCCCAAACACTCAAGGTCTCTGGTCAGAAATCCAGTTTCAGAGACTCGTGTTAGACTTTGGTAGAAAACGAAGATGATATTCAAAGTCGGCGCTTTATACTGCGTCGAACCGTATAAGACTCAAAGTATTTTTCAAAAACAAGTTGTTTTGCTAAAAAGCTTTTAATTCTCAGCCGTGTTTTATGAATGATGTACGATCATTTCTAAGCAAATAAAAAACGTTTTTGTGAGAAAAAGTCATATGTTCGCCTGATCATGCGAAAGCTCTCCACTATGTGTGGATGTCAATCACACGGAGATTTGTTCACATCAACATCCACACCCACACTGTTATACTCTAACAATCTAATTGAACAAATAATGCAAAAGGCTTTTAAAAACGCGTTGAACTTTTGACGAAAATAAAAGGGTAGACATGTCTATTTTTTACGATTTTATTTTTGTACCGTATACCTGCCCTTGCTATCAAAATCACAAAAAAAATGGCTGATTTTATCGCAATTTATAAGTCCGATTATCGTGAGATTAAGTTGCTACTGGATCACCTAAAGTGGCGATTTTTACTGCCTTTTTTCGCGATTATTCAAATACAGAGTGGTGTATAAATTGCACTACGATAAAAATAATTTAATACATTCGCATCCGTCGAATTATATGACTGGATTTTTTTAGGTGGAGAATGTCATTCAAATTTTTTTTCATACAGATAAAGTCAGCAAATATTATTGTTAAGTATTCTTTTTCGTATCACGAAAGAAATTTGAGCTGTTATCAAGTAAAAAAATACATGCGCATCGTTTCACACATAATTTTCAGCTCTGAAAGAGGAGAATAATAAAAACAAGTCAAAACGAACCTTTTGAAGGAATCTATATTGATGTACGCAGAGCAATTTTTCAAAGCCAGTCAGTTTAAATTCTAAAATTTATGCTCCATAAATAAAATGCACAATTGTAGTATTGAGGGATGTGGGCTTGGGTACGGGTACGGATGGGGATGGAGGTGGGAGAGTGGATGGGGTGAATGGATTATTTACAATTACACACCACTCACAAATTACTGTCGATAGTCACTTTGATGGGCAACCTTTCGTCGAAGTTATTTTGTTGACAGATATTTCGTCCAAAAAGATGCTTGAAGTACTAATGTTGAAAACGCTGGCCTACTATCATATGGCGATGAGTCTAGGTATGGGTATAAATATGCGTGTGTGGGAGGGAGTACTGATTTGACTGTAAGTGAGGTTTTGATTTTGGTAGAGAAACATAAACTGGAAGCCATGCACATCTGTGTATATGCAAGAGAAACTTTTTGCTTAAGACTCTGCTGCGCTCAAAAATCGATCTTGGCTCATTAACATTGAAACTGCATGGAATTTGCAGAATTTATTGGGATTGTAATGGAAAGGTTATAGGAGAAAATTTTTAGCACTATGCCATAATGTTTTCGAAAGATATTCACGAAACAGTGATCAAATATAGCTTATTTGGCAATCCAAAATTCTCTTTTGTCCTTCATTCTATGTGAGTATTTATTTTTGTTTGAAAGAGTATGTCAAGATGTGAAGCATGACAGAGTCCTTGTTTAAATTTTCATTTGTGATGGGGATAATAGGGACGAAAAATTCAATGTTCCGAAAAACTCTCAAAAACTAGCGTTCTAATTATAAAGGCACACTTTTACATAATATTAATAAAGCTTATTTCAAAAAAGGGGCGCTATCATGTCCTATATCTTGGTGTACTCTTTCAAACGAAAAAAAAGGCATTAGATACAATGAAGGTCCTTCAAAAAATATGGGTTCTGCTATCAAAAGGTCATGCCGTGAGAAAAAAGCGAAAACTATATTCCGCTCTTTCTTGAAAAAGCAAATTGTTCAAGTAGACGGTGACGAAATTCGTCGAAAATTAAAAAAAAAAGACTAACCAAATAAATAATCATAGTCTTTCTGAAAGATCAGATTTTGGGCCACCTATTAATATATTTATTTCTATTTCGGCATTTTTGCGAAAATGAACTTTTTTTTTAGGTGAAGGGCTTAATAATTCAAGGTAAAATTAGATCATGAGTTGTTTTATTGTGAGAATGCAGTATTTCATAATAAATGTGAAACAAACATTTCCGATTAATTCAGTTGTCAACGAAGCATGTCAACAAAAACGCTTTCAACAAAGAAGCGTTGTTAAAATGGATTTGACAAACTATACTGTTGACAAAAGAGTTGCTGACGAAATACTTGTTGACTTAATGCCTGTCAACGAAAAGTTCTCGACAGTATATGCTGCTGGCGAATGATATGTAATTCTCTTATGTCGATCGTTTGATCTTTCTTTTATTTCAAGAGTCTTGTTGTTGACGAAACGACAATGACAAAATACAGCAGGAACGAAAATCTCTCTGTATCTAGGGTGTGGGTGCCACTGTGAGTGTGAGTATGGCTACGCGTGACTGATAAACATCCACACTAACACCCTTTTTTCATTTTTTTCGTTTCTTTCTTTCAACCATTTTGAATTTTTGTTTGTTTGTTTGTTGCTTTATGGTTTTATTTTGTTTAGTGCCATCAAATAGGTTACTCAGTAGCAGTAACTCTTTAGAATTGAAGAAAATGAATGAATCAATTTTAAATCATTTGTTTCTTTCACATTACTTACCATCTTCTGCTGATGATGATTTTTCAATTCAACACAATCATCAATAAGAGAGTGTGGGTGTGCATAACGAAAACAAACCCTCATATCCAACACCCTCTACATATCGTGATGACTTATATGACAAAATCAATGAACAGAGAGAAAAACAAAAGAAATATAACAATCGAAATATTGTGAGTATACGACTCTAGAGTAATCCCAACATGAAGGAAAATAACACACGTATATATATGTATCGATATGTATATGAAACTAATGATGACTCATCAGTACACAGACACTAACAAAAAGAAATGAAAATAAACATAACAATAATAAGAGTTATTGTCAATACGTCACAAACACAATAACCAAGCACTTTTCTGATTATGATATTTAACAGGAATAGCAAAATTATTCAAAATGGGTGTGGGTATGGTTGGGGTGTGGGCGTGGGCGTGGCACAGTGGGCAGAAAAAGGGGATCAAGAGCAATTTCCAGTTGCCAAATCGCTTTTGAACCGAGACTATGCGCATTATGTAGGCTCTAATGAGCTATGAATATTCTGAAAAGAGTTCGTGTTTATAGCTTACTTCTGTCGAGATATTTAATTCTCAAGTCATTTTTTAGCAAAAAGCCGTGGTTTCCCCTCAGGTTCATCTGGAAAATCAATTTTCGAATTTCAACTTGAAACTTTACCCAGAGAAAGATGTCAATGAGACTAGTTTATTTTGAAAGTTTTGGATTTTTGGGTTGCTTCTATCCCGAGATACGAGTCTAAGAAAAAATATTCCTATTCACACCCCTTATAGCACAAAATGTGAAATGTTCATATTTAAGGATAGGAGCAACTGAGAAATTTGAAACTTTGAAGAATAACTAGTCTGATTGAGACCCTTCTTGGCACAAAGTTTCAAGTCGAAATTCTAAAGTTGATTTTTCAGATGAATCTGAGGGGGACCATGGTGTTGTGCTACAAAATACCGTAAAAATCAAATATCTTGAGAAGGGTTCAATGGTGCATCTTTGCGCATCCACTGAAAATACACGATGATATACTCTACCAGATAACAAACGAAAACTTGAATTAAAGTTCCGGAAAACTCCGGAAAACGATCTACATTACTGGCTAGTGTCTATTTTTCACTATACAGGGCCTAAGTTTCTGCTCTTATATTTCATGTACTTTGCGGTATCTGCCTTTTAACAGATACTCCCTATAAAACAGCATTCAGGATCAGGATGCGCTAAAATGCAGCACCATACTAGCTTCAATGCTAGCTACGATATGGGTTCAAATCTCGAAAATCGATTTTGTCGCCTGGCTGTCTACTGCGCGTGTGAGCGCGGTACAGTGGGCAACGAAGTGGACATTAGGTGAAAAAATGAAAGCGCACTTTTGCAAGATTCAATTATTGCTAGATATACTTCGGAGTATGGACTACTTAACGGCATTAAAAGTTTTACTACGAAGTTCAAATAGACTGGAAAATGAGCTAATTAAAAGTAATTAAAAATCAGCCTGAAAATAGCGCCATCTATACAACACACATTTTTTTACAGAATCCACTGAAGTGACAACCAAAAACAATATATATTATAAATTTGCATAATGTGCGCTACCGATTTATAAAAAGAAATGGTGAATTACTACTGAAGATTCCTGAGAAAAAAGATTCTTTTTTTTCTACAGTGATTTTCCAAACGGCTATATTAGTAAAATGAGCTCCCCCTCCAACCCCGAATTTGAAACTTATTCAAACTTTTCCAGAATGTTCTCCCATATGTCTTCTATCAACACAGTTAGCGCAAATCAGCGCAAATGCTCCTGGACCCTACAGGAGATTTTCGAAAAAAACATGTTTTTTCAGGTATTTCACATTTTTCTCGATTCAGAAACGTTTTTATTCCATACAAAATCATATTCGGAATCAGTGTAAGAAACTGCATCAAATAGTGTCTAACATTACAGACTCTGCAAGACACTTTTTTACAAAATTTTCGCGATTCATCGTTATATTCTTTGAGAAAATTCACTTCAACAAATGGGGTGTGGGTGTGCGTGGATGTGGAGTATGGGTGTGTCTTGTCTTCAATCACACCGACGCCCACACCCACCCATAATGGAATTTATGCTGAAAAATTCTTCAAACAATGCTTGAGTGACAAAAAAAGTTTCAAATTGTGATAAAAGATTCCTTCACATTCTAAATAATGACAACTATATATTTCAGTTTAAAC
>CAJNSZ010003460.1:0-11142 GCA_905329745.1 Rotaria sp. Silwood2
CTGTGTCTGTGCTGTAAGAGAAAAAAGAAAAGAAATATATTTGTCAACGACTGTATACTCTCATTTTGTTGTCTTATTCACTCTTGGTCGAAGGTCAATGATTGATGTAAAAAAAAAAATACAAATGAATGATAATGATCATCACTTATGAGAACATGAATGATTTTTTTTAATAAGCGATTTTCGTTTGGAAGAAAACTATCATGTGTGAATAATGTAAATTAAAGATACATAATTGCTGAACATTTTCGATGCTTTGGACTTCCTTCAGTTATTATCACAAAAATTCCATGTGTCGTAGTGATACTACATTCATGTTCTGTTATTTTCCATGTTCCTTTTTATTGCAGATGCAATTTTCTTCATAAAAGCGAGACGTTATTGTTGCTAATCGTAATGGCTTTGTATCTGATGTGGTAGGTGTGTAATTCATTCTTCTACTATTTTATATTGTGAATATACGTAGATGTTCACATCAATTGACGTGGATTCAAGTATCAATTCATTGAAGTTGTATTAATGGAAGAAAAACTCAATTATATAATTATAATTATGGCAGTAGTCTTTATATTGGAACAGGTTTGGTAGTAAATCTGGCTTCTACAACAGATCACAACTTAAATCAATTAATAAAGGTAATCTTTCAGCTTTTCGAATGTTTTTACAATTATAATTCCATATTTTTCAGAAGATGCTTCACGCGAACTTGGATTAACTAATGGTTAATTGGAGCAATTATTTAATGAATGCTTTCACTACCTGTTTTCTAGTTAAACAACGATTGACGATTCGTACAATAAAATCTTTAAAATGCAACGAGTACTATTTTTAGATGATCTATCTTGTTACGTTATATTTTTTGTATATGTATTTTCTTTTGAAAAACAAATTGTTTTTTTTTGCGTACTACACTATTTTATCTTTGGATAACGTGTAACATTTATGAGAGTTGCTAATTTATTTTTGTAATTTCTTGTAGAATGAAATAAAAGTTCGAAAGTATTATGTCTATGTTGAACGTATCTGCAAGTGCACCTGAAAATATAACCAGTAGGATTTACTAAGAAGATTGATGTATTTAAGTACCCACATATTTCACAATGTCCCAATATAGCGCGTTATATTGGTCTACATCATCGTAATATCGCGCTATATCGGGCATAGCGGAGCGCTAAAAGGGGTCACAGTGCGATCGCCATAACGGCACTATAACGCCGCTATCGAATCGTTATCGACGACATGGGCATGCTTTTTATTTCTTGTCGAATTAGATACCTTCTATTTAAAGTTTATTTTATGGATTCCACTACCACATTTTTTATGTGTAATACGTTTATTCTTTTTCTTACTTGCTGGTGGTGTTGCAATGCATGAAATGTTTGAATATTTGGATAATCGGGACTGTAAAAAAAATTGGTCGACAAGCATGAGTTTTAACAACTACTATAGTAACAGAAGTATTAATTGTATTAAAGTTTTATGGAAAAACTGTTGCAAAACCATTACAATTTCCTAGTGTATTTGTTTGGACAGCAATTGCTGTTAGAATTGTTTTATGGACAATATATAATTTTTGGTTTAAAAGATTTATTATTTGGGGACAGAGAAAAAATCTTCAAGTTATTAAACAAGGACAAATGAACATAAATCAAAGAAAAAGAACAATTCTTCATTTATTTATTTTAAACTGCTCTTTGTTTTCTTTCTAGTCACCTTCGTGATTCTGTTATTTGTTCTTCTGGTTGTTTTTTTGGTGTATCATTTTTACTGGTGATCAAAGAAAAACGTTTTATCTCTAGTATAAGAAAACAAAGAAAAAGATAAAATTAAGTTGTTTGTTGTTTTGATCTAATAAAAAGTAGACGAAATATTAATCTCATTTTTTCAAAAAAAAAAAAAGAATGATTGATTAGAACAATAATTTGATGTTAAACTGAAACAACTATATCTTTCAGTGTCCAAGCATTAATTCCGAAAGCTTTTGAACGATAATTAGCAATTTTAGAAAAAGTGTTTTTCTCGCTAATTAACTAATTTTGGCAAAATTGTAACTTAAATTATAATATTTACCTCAAAATATGCCTAACTTTTAGTGTATTCAGCCGAAAAAAGAATTCTAATTTGATTTCAACATTATTTCTGGGTTTTCAACATCCTAAGAATTGTTTCGAAATCCTTAACTGTTCTGTTTTTCTTGGGAAACCTTTTAGTTAAAAATTATGAAAATACATGAGATACAATAGAAGGCCTCATGAAAAATTTGTACACTTGGGCAAAATGGAACACTCAAGGTCTTGTGTTATGGGAAGACGTTTAATCCAGTTTAACTTGAATTATTAGTATCCACTCTTGAAGTACAAGACGGAAAGACCCTAAGATACATCTGCCTAGAGTCGATTGGATTCCTTCACATTAGAAAAAATGGGGCTTAGAGAACTGATTCATGAACAGTCGTTCGATTTTAACGATTTTTTCAATATGATGCTAATCATACTTCGTCTAAAGATTTTCGCGATGTGAGATAGTTATGAATCAATGATCATGGAGAGGAATGAGATGTATGAAATGTAATGAACAGTGTTGAATTGATTTGCACTTATTTGCATTGATTTAAAGATGTTAACTTGATAGACGTACAGTGACAAACAGTCGCAAAAACCTCTTGAAGAGATGCCAACACATCGAAAGAAAGAAAGAAAAATGTCATATTACTTTTCTGCTAGAGTTATTTGTTTGCACATGCTACCTTCACATTGCCGCTAACTGCACAGACACGCACGGAGGAAGACAAAGCCGATGACAACAATAATAAAACAGTATTTGTATGCATTTTCGTTTCGTTCTTTGTTAATGTACTTTTTTTGTTAACCTTTCTTGTTTGTCATAGTTGCATTGTAAACAGAAACTCAAAAGAATCATCCAATCAATGTTGCGACCAATTTTTTCATTCGCGGAATTAACTTCTGTATTTGTGCAAAGACATGCGACACGTATTACAATGACAGTATTTTTTTCTTACTTTTGAATTAAGAAAAACAACATTCATGTCTTTAATATCTATGGTGCTTCTACAGTAGTTAAAAACAAATACCAGCGATACTTTTCATTAATTGTTAACTAAGAAAAAATATATAACTCTATGTCGCCTGCATACAAGAAGAAATCATTGATACATGAGTTTTCTAAGAACACTTTGTGTCGATAATATTTATTGTTAAATAACCAAAAAAAAAAGGCAAAAAAGAAACAAAGTATCAAGAAAATTGTCTGATATTTTGAAATATTTTACAAAGAATATTATGCATGGGCAACGAGAACTTCCCACTAAATTTTTTAACAATTTCTTTTACAGACCACAGTATCAAGATTAAATAACGAATAGTTATCGAAAGGAATTTTGATCTTTATAGCCTTATTATTCATTGTAGGTTAGACGTTTACGGGTGAGTCTTTAAAAGGAATAAAAAAAATAAAGTTTAGGCGAAGACAGTTGTATATTCTGCTGTAAATTGATTTCATGGTATTTTCCGGTGACATTTCTCAACAGTTTCTGTTTTTTGTCGTACTTCCTTTTTGCTTGACGGTATCCTGTTTTAAAATTTTCCGATTAGTACACAGGCAATAGATGTCCTTCGCAATAATAAGATCCATTATTGAATACGTTTTATTAGTGAGATTTTGAACAACCTTAGGAGCAAGCGGATTCTCTATAAAGTGAGCCCACACAACTGAGAATCTCATATCAGTCCATCAGACATAATTAATCTTATTTTGAAAGTCTAGAAATTCAAGGAATTGTGAAAATGTCACTGTCACTCTTACGAAAATTCTCATTGTTGATAGATATCTTGCAAAAAGCTGATGATTAGAATATTACTTTGCCAAGAAATCTTTGCTGTTTTTCTACACTTGATTTTTTTTTGTTATAAATTGAAACTGGTTCAAACTTTATCATCGATCTTTTCAAAGATTCACTCATAGAATGCAGACTTGAGAAAAATGTTATAAAACTTCATCTGGTTCTCTGAATCGGTTGAAAAGTGAAGAAAGATTTTGTTTTAAAATTTTTGATCCTCACCTTATACTTCAACAAAGAACTGTTTTACTAGGGTAAGAATAAAGATACATTTATTGTACCAGACTCATCGACGCTTACAATCAAGAAAGAAAAAAATCAGCCAAGTTCGTTAGCAACTATAAAGGGCGATACATACATATGATGGTGAAATACAATATAAGTATTTTTTTTACTTGAATCACTCCTTAATGATGAGCAGTACATTTGACAAGTAAAAACTATTTTTCGAATGTTCCTTCATTCGAAATTGAATTTACTTTCGTTTTTGTTTCATTCGTATTATCACGAAGTCCTTGATAAGCATGATGAAAAAAATCCAAATGACGATGTTGTTGTTGCCTTTTCGTTCGTGCCAGAAAGAGAAAAAATCGTTCTGAAACGCAGTGACACTTCAGTTATGGCACAAATGAAAAATAAAACGAAAGTTGGAAAGAATCACAATACAAAAAAAAATGACGTTGTTTGATTTTTTTCTCCTTCGTTTGTTGTTTACTGCCATATTTTATATTGAAACTAGGTGGCGTTTGTCGTTGAGTGTCAACAAAAAAAAAACATACTCACATTTGACGTTGTAAAAAAATCTAGAAAACAGTAGGAAGTAGTGATTGTATAAATAGAAGAGATAGCTACTGTCCTTACAACAAATACTTATTCACTATTCTGAAGTAACGATCAAGCAACAATTCGCAGTCAATATGAGTGGACAAAATTCAAAAGAAAAAAATTCCACATCTACAATGGCCACTGTCGCATGTACGACAGCATCGTCAAGCACTACCGAACCAAGACGGCGTATGGTTCAAAATTATTTACTCATTTGGGTCGATGATACTATTGATCAAGCAAATGAACATTGCCAAAATACACTTACGCAATTGCGCAGTGTTGTTAACGACGTCAACACTTTCACTCAACCGGATGCATGTGTTGACTTCCTCACTGAAGTTGATGACACAAAGGCGTTCCTAATTGTAGCAGGTACTATAAGTCAGCAAATGGTGCCTCTCATCCATGACATTGCCCATCTTGATAGCATATACATCTTTTGCGATTGCAAGAACGAACTGCAACACAAAGAATGGGCAAAAAAGTGGGCAAAAATTCAAGGTGTTTTTACCTCAAGATGTCACTCATAAAGGACATTCGTAAGCGTAACAGAAAATTAGAGAAGCTTGCATTCGACTGCCGGTAACATGTGTAAAAGTGTTCGGAAAAAGAATCATTTTTGAGTATTTTTCTCATCAGTAATTTATATATAATACTTACTTTCACTGTAATACTTTCTCTTATATTGAACATACTTGCACTGCATACTGTCAACCAGTTACTTATGTTCACTGTTTTTACCAGTATCTTTCACTATTGACCTTTTCTCGGTACTTTATTTAAAGAACTAGCTATTTAAGAAGTGAATCTACTTTTTCTTAGTTGGAGACAGAACGCGACATTTACGGTTAAATCTTTCACTTTTTTTCGATCTGATCGAATAAGAACGCGGGTACTCAAACCGCTCAATATTTGATTCATGATGATCCTACTGATGATTGTATTCATTGATTTTATTCGATGCATTACACATTCATTCCTTAAGATTTGCAATTGACGTCTTACGTTGAAAGCACTTTCATCATTGAAGATTGCTTTTCTTTTCTCATCGAAAAAATGAATTCATCAAAAATAGAGAGAACTTTGACAATATAACTAATGAAATCGTGTCTATTTGTCTGTCGGAAATACATCAGCACTATCATTAGCTCCGTTTTTTTCATGGTTGTATTGAACTTTATTGTTTTAGATCCTTTGAGTTTCAAATTTTCCTTTTAGTGCAACAAAATATAGTTTATAGAGAAAGTATATAAGGCAAGAAGAGCAACAAATCATCTTGACTTGATGTTTCACTGGTTGTGAGAGACATTTGGGTAGTTGTCTGAGTGTCCGTCCATATCTTTTGTAGTAGAATTCTGTAAAATACTGCTTCAGAGCCATGCCTATTGCTTTTCGCAATATATTTTCCATTTTTGTCGGATTTACATCGATTTTTTCAATACTCTGTTACAATGATTGGGTGGCTTATTTGTACTGATCTTTATAAGTATCACAGAATGCATTCTGTAAAATGTTTCTGCTTGTTTTAAAAGATAATAAAGCTTTAAGATCAAGCATTAACAGCAATAGAACATATGTTAAAATTATCAAGATCATCCTTGAGACATAAACGAAAATGTCAAATGAGTATCTTTGATTGTGGTTTCGACTGAATGCAGCTTTTCAATGTCTATTTTGAGTTTATCTTAATAATAGGGTTGCGGAGAGTGGTTGTCTGCTTTTTATCCAGTTATCAACAAACTCCATAAAGAAATTATAACAATTTTCTGTAAATTCTCAAATATCAGATGCTTACCAACATAATCAAGACAAATAATAGCTCTGCTTTATTCAAAAATTACAGTGTTTGATCAGAAATAAAAAGTGGAAAGTGCTACACTTCTACAACACTGCTTTTATACCATAACTGAAGTAATTAGGAGCAAAATATGACTAATCCATGAATTGTTTCGGCCGTTATAAAATCAGAAAAGAGATAAGTTCCTTATGCTAGTATTCTGATGAGTTAGATTGATACCGGTAAGAAAAAAACTCTTGATCTCAAGTCTGGTACTTCGTGTACTCTCATCGTGCTCTTCTATGGCTTACATTCTAGGAAGCAGGGGAGGACCTTGCTTCTCACAAGTCTCAGAAACAAACGAGAATGAAGAAACTGAAACGCAAAGAAATTAGGATGGAAAGTAGAAGGCGTGAGTAGCTGTGGCTACACTGAAAAAAAAATCCGTTGAATGATAAACTCTTAAAGGGTTTATGAAAATGCAACCTATGATATACCCTAATTGAGCGTTTATCAGGATGTGAGAAACCCTTTTATCTACCCATCAAAAGACTAAATAAAGGGTTTATCAAGTTAATATACCGAGTGTGGAAAGGTTTATCAAACCGTTTATACGACTGAAGAACTCTAAAAGGGTATATCATAGGTTGCATTTTCATAAACCCTCACCAAGGGTAGATGAAATTTATAAACCAACTCATTCCAACACACATATTCGTTTATAAAAGTGTATATGCCGACGAAATACCTTCAGTAAAGCTACTAGAAAGCGTTTATTAGTTCAATCAACCCAAGAAAGGTTGATCACAGGGTAGTCCAAAGGGTTGATCAGTTTCTTCAACTACCTAAAGGTTGATCGAAGGGTAGTTCAGAGGGTTGATCAGTTTCTTCAACTGCAAATAGGTTGATCAC
Source organism: Rotaria sp. Silwood2 (assembly GCA_905329745.1). NCBI lineage: Eukaryota > Metazoa > Rotifera > Eurotatoria > Philodinida > Philodinidae > Rotaria > Rotaria sp. Silwood2. Next base: position 7,374 of record CAJNSZ010003460.1, read on the forward strand.
AGGGTAGTTCAGAAGGTTGATCAGTTTCTTCAACTACCTAAAGATTGATCGAAGCGTAGCGCAAAGGGTTGATAAGTTTCTTCAACTACCTAAAGGTTGATCGAAGCGTAGTCCAAAGGGTTGATCAGTTTCTTCAACTACCTAAAGGTTGATCACAGGGTAGTTCAGAGGGTTGATCAGTTTCTTCAGCTGCAAATAGGTTGATCACAGGGTAGTTCAGAGGGTTGATTAGTTTCGTCAACTGCAAATAGGTTGATCACAGAGTAGTTCAGAGGGTTGATTAGTTTCTTCAACTGCACAGTGGTTGATCGAAGGATAGTTCAAAGGGTTGATTAGTTTCCTCAACTGCAGCGAAGTGGCTCGAATGGCGATTCAGAATAATTAGCAGGAATAGCAATTCACAAAGCAGTGATGAAACTATACCAATTTATATAAAAGAAACAGTATCAAAAGTGCTGAACAGAGAGAACGAAAGAGCTTAGTCCAGGGGTTAGAGACGCCTTAGCGATGAGACCCGTCGCTTATGAACGGCCAAAACGGGAAAAAAGGCGAATAAATGTGGTAAGCCCAGGAACGATGGAAGCGAGACTCCCGTACTCCAGCGTGCTAGCTGTAATCCCAAGTGATGCGATAGCTGTGCTTGAAAAAGGTATAGCAATTTCAAGTCTACTATCCATCTGTGTTACTGTATGGTCGTGGAAGTTCTATCAGCGCTAATCTGACAACAAGGACAAAACACTTCAGTGTACTTCAAGATTTCACATGAATGAGATAAAACGACGTATTTTGACTTTATTGTCAGATAGACTGGCGCTGGCTGAACTCCCACTACTATACCGTAACACAGTTGGATAGTAGACTTGAAATTGCTAAAAGTTTTTGAAGCATAGTTATCGTATCGTGTGAACGAACAGCGAGTAAGCTGGAGTACGGGAGTCTCCTTTGTTCTTCCTTGGGTAAACCCAAACATTGAACACGGACAATAGCTTTATAGAAGTGGCGTGATGGGTACAATTGAAAAACGCATGTAAATCAATAGAAGACTAGCATTGTATAGTGAAAGTACAAATTGCGAAAAACGCAGCAATGAGCATTAAGGTAGTCGGCTTGATTGGTTACGCCTTCTTGAGAAAACTAGAAACAAATGCGAACTAAAGTGGTTAAGAAGTGCACAATCAATCAACAGTGGGATTACACCAAACCACATCAACCAAACCTATTGAGAAAGTTACTTAGAGAATTCAGACGAATATAATATAACTATTCGCTTTTAAGAACAAGAATCAAACTGCAGTCTGAAACACTGGTTCTGTGCTGCTCAACGAATGATGCGGGTCTAATTCCATAACTCACATAAAATAAGCACATTAGCAGAAGTAGTTACTTAGTAGCACAATAAATCCTCCTCGTGATATTGCAAAACTGATCGACGCATAACTACGTGGGTGAAGATACCCGCCCTATGATACTCAGAATGCGACAGCGATGAAGTCAATGACGCTATTGACGCGAAACTAACAGGAAACAAGATTTAGCGACATATGATAAGATAGACACAGCGCGTGACTCGGCATCAGGGATAAGAGAAAACAAAACGAACACAAAACAATTCGATTCCTAATATCAAAAATCGACACGAAACTGCGACGAAAATCTTAAGCAAACAGAATCATTGCGAGATTACTTGAACCTGCACGTTGTTCATATACGAAAGCCGATCACGAAAATAAATGTGAGTAGTAAAGAATCATCTTCGTCGCAAAAGATAAATATTCAGAAGCGGACGAAGCCAGCACACAATCATACCGTTCAAAATATTTTTGAAAGATTGATAATCATACAATTACAGTATTGACTGAACAACGGGAAAAAATGCGGATGGTATCACATTATAGATCCCCTTAACTCCACAACAACGTGAAAATCGCAAGGACAAACACCATGTTGTGCATATTTTTAAACTGTTGTTGACGATTAAACTAAATCCGTAACTGAACACAGGAAAAATGAATTTCCAAACTCCATACTAATCAAACTCAATCATATAACATAAAACTACAGAAACCCGAAAACAAGATTTCTCGCAATATTGAAAATCATAACGCTGAACATAACTAAACTATATTGATCACTCAACATTGGGGCGATAAATAAACAAATAAAGCATAGAAGTTTCATCATAACTAAACCGAATCGAAAAGAAACAGACCTGCGAATATTTCGATTCAATCTTTCTGAGACACTTACGATAACTTAATTACATGCGTACAAAACCTCAAAAGATAAGTAAAATACGACCAACCTTGATTGATCTACATAAATCATAGAAAAACGTAAAAAAAATGACAAAAGCAATCAATTGCTCGCAATCATTTTGGAAAGTTGTCGACCATTAAACTCCATCACAGACTAAAGAATCGAACGACGAATACAAAAAAAGATTCGCGGAGTCGCACAACTTATGTAAATGTAAAACGTAGTATCAAGAAGCGATTTGTTCTCAAAATCTCTGATATATTTTTCGCAACTAAATTGGATAGTTCACTATACAATGGAAAAAAATATTAAACGACTCGATTCATCCATTGCAATAACCAATACACGATACATGAACTGTTCTCAATATTTCCATGAAGTGAATGTTCACTAAATGAAAGCATACGGCTGAGAAAATAAAATAAAAGTCAAACATGACTCACCTGATCAATCTAGATAACGTATCGCCAAATTGAAAATAATCACAAACCCAATTAAGCCATCGCAATCGTTTTGAATAGTTCTTGACCAACGGACTGCAGTACAGACTAAAGAAAAAAACGAACAATATGAAAAAACAATTCGAGTTGTTGCAGAATTCCCGTAAGAGCAAAATACATTCTAAAAAAATGAATCGTTCTCAATCTCTCTGAAATATTTTCAATAACTAAATCCGATACTCACCCGTAGAATCAACAAAATAGAAATCGAACAATTCGATTGCTGGATCGTAATAACCAATGCACCAGACATAAACTATTCTTAATATTGACATGAAGGTAGTGTTCACTAGAAGAAAGAAATGACAAAGCCTTGATAATAAAACTAAACTATGACTCACCTGATCGATTCAGACAACTTATACAAAAATGTAATACAATTATAAAAGCAATTAATTCATCACAATCGTTTTTGAACGCTGTTGATGACTAAACTCTATCACATATCTAAGAATGAAACGGTGAATACGAAAAAAGCATTGGTGGCATCGCAGAAGTCATGCAAAAGGAAAATACACTCTAAAGAAATGAATCGTTCTCAATCTCTCTGACATATTTTCAATAACTAAATCTGATACTCACCCGTAGCATCAATAAAATAGAAATCGAACAATTCGATTGCTGGATCGCAATAACCAATGCACGAGACATAAACTGTTCGTAATATTGACATGTAGCTAATGTTCACTAAAAGCAAGAAATTACTAAGCAATGAAAATAAAAGTGAAACATGACTCACCTAATCGATCTAGATCAGGTATAGAAAAATGTGAAGCTATTAAAACAACAATTAATTCATCATAATTGTTTTTGACAGTTGTTGACGAAGAAACTACACCATAAACTAAAGAAAGAAACGCACAATAAGAAAGAAAGATTCGTGCTGTTGTAGAATTCATGCAAAAATGAAAACACAGTGGGAAGAATCGAATTCTTCCCCATCGTTTGAAATATCTTTAATCACTAAATCGGATACTCACCCGTAGAATCAAAAAATATGTATTAAACAGCTC
>CAJNSZ010003461.1:0-11140 GCA_905329745.1 Rotaria sp. Silwood2
TATTTTCACTTTCTTTGCCATTTAAAAAGTAAATATTCTGGAAAATAATTGATGTGCACTTTACTCTGACATGTGACTATCACACGAAAAATTAAAAGGATTAGAGATAATTTATGAGCTGATATTCTTTTACTCTTCATGCAGCTGAAAGATTTTGTTATAGTTTCTTTTCTTTTGTTATCAATTTGTGGACTATGTTTTACATCGATCAATTTTCTTAGATCCGTAAAATATTAAACGATGTTGAAAAAGAAAATCAACTTACAAAACCATTGTCAACATTAAGCCAATTATTGGTCACTACTGTGTAATAAAATCCAGTTCGTATTTGTTTTTTTTCACAACTTTTGATAAAATCATCAAGAACATTTATATCTTTCACTGGTGAATAATCAACAGTATAATTATATGAAATAATTTCACCGGATGGATTCAAAGGAAATTTTACATTCGAAGGAGCCATGAGAAAACCACATGCATGCTATTCATCATCAAATATAGAAACATTAGGAAAAAACTAAACTTATTTTTTACTTTTGCAACAAGTACAGCATATTTAGCACCAAAATCAAGCATAGTTTGAACCCAATTGTCTGTATTCAATAAATATGGATTAAATAAAGAAATATTTGGAACCATTTGATCTATACATCCATCATTATTTACATAAGTAGCTATATTAAAATGAATTAATACACCTAATTCTTGAGCTTGCCAGCTAAGTTGTTGAGGTGCTAAGAAATAAGTACGAGCTTTGTACAATAGTAACAAAGAAAGATAATTACTTACTAGGTAAAGCAATACGTATACCGGTTGTTGGTGAAATACGATATTTTCCAGATGGTAATAGAGAATGATGTCGTTGTCGTTGATATCTTATCAATCTACCATTAGTTTTTAATAGAAATAATACCAGAAAAAGAAATGTAATCTTTATCATCTTAGAAAAGAATAAAAATCAATTCATTTTTATTAAACTTTTATGAATAAAGTTAGTTTAAGTCCATAATCAACTTCAAAAACATATTAAATAAATAGGAAAAAAGAAAATTGTGTTTATTTTATGTTCTATATTATCGAGTTCAAGCATGTTTTTTTTTGTTTTTTTATTTTATAAGAGAAAAATCTTTTGACTTCAATGAGAGTTTTCTTTTTTTTTTTTCTTCTTTCATTTGCATTGTAATTCAATTAAGATTTTATTTCGTCGTTGTTACTATTCAAGAAGAAAAAAGAATAATCTGAGTACAATAAGTTACATTTTTTTTTTCTTAACAACATCTTTTAATCATGTTCGATGTCATAACTATATATACAACTCTACTTAGGTAGTTTTAGTGAAAATAATAGTAAACAAAAACGTTATGTACAGCATTGATAAACAAATGTTGGTAAGTACAATAAATTATATATATTCGTATATATCTTAATGAGTAATTTAACTCGGATGGTATTCTAGTGAAAGTCGAATGCGAAATGCGGTGTGAAGCTCAAGTCTCGATTTTTGAAAAAAAACGGATTGATCACAAAAAACGAATAATTGTTTTCACAATTTATCGTGAATCGCTTTTTTCCAAAGGATATTTGTACTTTGCTAGGACTAGAGATTTTTATACGTTTTCGTATATTGAAAAAGTTACCTTTCGATGAATCAGTTGATAAAGTTAGGATCAAAATGAAAGTAGCCATAGCCAAACTCATCACTACGAGAACTATATCAACGCGTATCAACATGTTTCAAACGAATACTGTCGATAGATGGTTTAGTAGTTCCCCATAGAGTTCTAAGAATTATGAAAAAAGATGGCAGCAACTGCCCATCGGTGAACTATCATAGGTGGTAGTGATAATTAATGATTGCTACGACCAGCGTCGCTTCCTTATATTGACTTAATCAAAACGAAATCCATAGATGATTTATAATATTCGGCTTTTACTTTGGGCAAACGAATCATCATACAGAAAATCGAAGAAAATTTGTACTATATAGAGATCTCAACGTGTCTAACTAATATCGCTTCAGTGAGCATGACACGATGTGGCGTTCTCGAGATCATCGTGCCCCAAAATGTGAACTTTCGATTCGGAATTCTAGAACGAAAAAAATCTCGATCAAGCGCTATAACACGCTTCACACTTTAGTAAAAAGAAGAAAACTTACGAAGGTCTTCATAAATACTGTGCTTCGAACTACATTGAAAATGTGATTATGTGAATGTAGAACGAAATAGTAGAGAAGAGAAAGAAACTCCTGAATCATTCATTTCGTTTAAAGAGAAAATGGTAGTTTTTTTTCTACAAGACACTTGTTGACTCAATGCAATCACTCTTCGACACTGGCTGCACATCAAAACATAAGCAAGAGACAGTTGCCAACAGTATAAGCAATACTTTGCAATCCATCGTTCTCTATTAAAGCCAGGCAACGTTTTCAAGTGTCGACAAAAAACATCTATCAATAGCTGAGAAAGAAAAATCGGCGTGAAAGAAAATTTCCGTTTAATTAAAGGAACATTACCATTTAATTAGTATTCATTCATGATTTGAAGTTGAGGACATATACAAATAATTCTTAACTTTACGTACACTATGGGTTGCAGTGCATCAGTACCAATAGCTAGTTCTACCAAGATTGCATTTGTAGATGGCATAGGCAGCATGGATAGTATGTGGGGCGACGGCAATTAACAGTTATTCTTTCTACTTGGCAAAGCTGACAAAGGTATATTATAATAGGATATCTTTTGGGTTGACAATCGTATCATGAGAATTGGAAAAAACTGTCTGTTTTGTGGACAAAGGCATTTCTTGCACCGAAATTAGCTACATCGAAACTGACTTATCAAACGAACAGATGAGAATTTTTACTGAAATGGATCATATCTCAACATGCATACATAGCCAAATCTTGCATAATCTATTGATCGATCATTAAATTTTCTTCCTTCATGACATGAGTTTTATTGATTAGTGACTAGTAATTTCTAGTGAATTCGATAAGAGTCATCGCCTGTCGTCACAGTTAGAAAAATGGCTATATAATATAGTCATCGGAAAAAATAATCAGAACTTAAATTCGGTTTTCAATCCTGTTCATAAGATTCGACGTTACCAATGTATTTATCTAGGCTAGTTGTTCTACTCTATCTCGTCTAATCGTTTCAATTAAGCTTTCGATTGTGATAGATTGTTCATACGTCGTAATTTTCATCTTTAAAATTGCTCAAAGACTCTCCCTATCAGTTTCACGCTCAAATTCATTGATGGTTTGTGAAGTGCGATAAAATGCAGAATAAAAACCCGTCTCTCACTACTCTTAAAATTATCTTCACAGCATACTTCTAAAAAGCCATCGGAATGAAGGTCAGATTAGAATTTGGGTTCATACACATTGTGCTCGTTAATTGTAGTCGTCAGTATTTGATCTGTTGTAAACGGTCTTGAATTTTCTTTTAATTCTCAGGTGGCCTGCTCGTTGAAAGCCTTTTCTAAAATGGATGCTATTTTACTTGTCTAATAGATAGACTGTTATAATTTCATTTCCAGTATTAAGCGAGCCACTGCCGAACGAATATAGATGCAATTAATCATGTATCTTCAAGCTTAACTATTGAACGAAGTTGAACTGTTCTTGAGATATACTAATTAATATTTTAAGCTGAAAAATGTATGTAATTCTTCGAAAGAAAAGGTTGCTACCACATGTTAGCATTGTGATGTATACATTTTAACTCCTCGTTATCAGGATAAAAAGTTTGGTCGAACGAATGACAACCAATATCACATCAAGAAGAACAAAATTTGACTTACAATCAGCTTTCTCAGTCGATATTTTCATAAAGATTTTCTTAACCATGACTCCCTACGTTCTTCCCATCTATGTAGCTGAGGTCTTCTATATACTTTCCCTCATGAAAGCAAAAAGTTTACAACATCATCATAATCGTTACGGAACAGAAATGTGAATAGTAGATGCATATGATACCACTCACTTTTCTCGCTATCTATCTATATGTATATTTCAATAGCACTCATTTTCAAGTGTGTTTTCAGAAAGTTTTGATTAGCCCAGACAAAGAAATCAGCAATGTTTTACAATGGACAGTTTTACATAAATGTTTGCAAAGACTTTAGCAACAAATATACTCTCTTTTTTAGTAAACAGGACAATTGACAACGATAATGACATATAAATAGTCCACGACCATGATCATTCTATTAAGACAATAACGCCACCATTATCATCGTCACCAACTACTTTAAATTACCTATCGGACTCAAACAACATTGCAAAATGGAAACGTCTAACTGATACGCATGACATTGTGCAAAATTCTCTTCTGATTTGGCTTGACGCAATGGCCGACTAGTCCAACGTGAATTACCAAAATTCAATCAGACAACTGCGACAGACAATCAATACTATTGAAACATTCCAAGATAAAAAAGAATGTGTCAACTACATTTCGAAATTTCAAAACGAAAATGCATTCCTAATTATTTCCGATGTTTTATGTCAAACTGTTATGCCACGGATTTAAAACATGACTCAACTCTATTTAATTTGTCTTTTGTCGGAAACAAGAGAAGTACGAAGTATGAGAAAAAAAAACTGATTCAAAGTGACAGGTACTTTCAAAGATATTATCCTGATTTGTGACTGCGTTCGACAGTCTGCTCAAGAATGTGATAAAAATTCAGTCGTGACTAGCACTGTATGATCGTAAAATCAAATCAAACTATCGTTTATATATTTACAACTCTTCAAAGAAATTATACTTGAAATCGGTTTCGACGAAAAGAAAGAAATCCATGCTCTAGTCGAATATGCACGTAATAAGTATGCTGACAATGACGAACACTTAATGATAATCGACGAATTCACCCAAGAATCACATAGTAATTTGGACAAAAATAACAAGTCCATCTGGTGATATGCTTGGAAATGTTTCACATACTGCATGTTTAACAAAGCAGTGAGTACTCTACAAGTTGAAACCCTGTTCAAAATGGACATTTTTATCCGAGATCTACATCGAAACATCGAGGAACTCTAGTCTAAATAATCGAATGAAATGTTTGATGGCACAACAACAATTAAAGTGGATCAAGGAAAAAACATGACAAAGCGAGACTTCGACAGTAAAATTAAACAAGATGAACTTATTTTGTTCAATAACTTCTTATCAACAAGTGATGACTGAATGGTGACAATTCGTTTTATAAATGAAGGGCTCGAGTTCAACAACAACAAAATCGGTGTTGCCTTTGAAATGACAATTGATCGATCGATTACATCGGCTCTATTTGTCCATATCGACACAATTAGTTATTTTCAGACAGAAAAAGGAATTCTTTTTTCAATATACATAGTTTTTCGTGTCTAGCAAATCAAAAACAAAATCGAAGACAGCAGAATAATGTTGTGGCCAGTGACATATCCAGTGAAAGTGACGACGAACAGCTCAATGCTATTACCAAACGAGTGCAAGAGGGGATCATTGGAACAGACTAGTAACGAATGGGTTTGCTGTTAAAACACTAGGTGAAGATGAGAACACTGAGAAAGTGTACACAATGTTACTCAAACAAGCAAGCATTAGATAAGAGTAATATAGTCACTTACTTTAATAATCTCGGAGTGCTCAGAGGTAAGCAAGGAAAAATACAATGATGGAGTTGAGTTTCATGAAAAAGTATTCGGTATCAACAAAAAACCTCTCCCTTCGAACCATTCCTTGTGGGCTACTTCATACGACGACATCGTAGGGGTATATTATAGCACGGACGAGTACTCAAAAGTACTTTTATTTTTCGAAAAAGCACTCAATATCAATCAAAGATCTCTCTCTTCAACACATCCGCATATCACAATGTCAAAAAGAAACATTGAACTTGTGAAAATTAGAATGTAATTCATTACTTTTTGCTTCAATAAATAAATTTCGTTCAATGCTTGCTTATAAAGATTACGAATTATTTTTCCTGTATAATATTTTTATTCACGCACGCGCTTGCGATCCGAGAGACTCCTGGATATAGCTGGGATAGTGCAGTGGACGATACCTACAATGGTTTGGCAACCATCTATGTATGCCAAACGCCTCTCCGTGCACTTCTGTACGTACCAGCAGAAAGTTGAATCTCTCTGGCAGGGTACACGAAACTATCCCAAGGACTTGTGTACAAGGAAGTAGAAGTGCGGGCCAAAATAGACGATGAGTGATGATATCGTTCAATGAAGGATATTATCGAAATTAGTGATTTATAATCCTTTCTGTCTTCACGCATTTTATATTAATTATACCGATCATAATTTATTCAAAAGTCTTGACGATTTTTCTTTCTCACATTCGTTATCAGGGAAGAAGAAAATACGAACTGAGAGAGATTGAGAGAAAGAGAAAGGAAAAGAAGAAAAAGACATTTAGCCGATCACTAATTGTTCATTGTTAGGATGAGTGTAAAGAAACAACAAAATCAAATAAATTCTAACCGATTATATGAGAAACTATTTCAAAAGGAAAAACGAAGTATTTCTTAATATTGCTTTATAGAAAAATTTAAATTTTCATTTGTAATTTTTAGTTAAGAAGATAAAAAGAAAGAAATTTAAAAGCTTTTCATGATATTATCATTCTTTATTGAATATTAAGTCTTAAAAATAACGTGCAATATGTTCATTTGAAATGTTTTCTAATACACTTATTGTTATGTAGAATTGTTATCTTTATCGATATTAAATTTATAAATATTCCTATAGATATGATTACTTTCTTCGTTTCTATTCGATTGAATATTCTTATTGCAATAGTATCATATTTAATAGAAATCTTAAAATCAAACTTAAATATCCATCGATTTAATATATTTATTCGAGGACTCTTCTACTGCATTATAATTAGCTTTTGATAACTTAACAAGTTCTTTTTGTCAATTTCTTCCAACTAGCTATAAAAATGATATAAACAGATTTGATATTTCTTTTCTATACAGTAAAATAAACTTCGTTTGAGACCTATTGGTTTCAAGTGCTTAGAAACACAATTTATCTTTGGCATTATTACCATCCAAGAATACATTTGAAACAACTTTACTCTTAGCTAAATACACCGGAAAAAAGGAAAAAAATCCTACTTTCAATGAGACGAACAAATCTACTGCAATATTGAAAATGTTGGAGAATTTGATACTATTGGTTCATTAGATCGAATAACTCTTTTTCTTCAGTAAGATGGTACAATAGAACTTCATTATCTTTGATTACATTAACATTTCTAATTGACTAGTATCAACAAGAATACAGTTCTGAAAGTTTTCGAAACATGACTAATTTTGCTTTAGAATATGAATGATCACTTGAGTTTTATTTCATCATCAACCAATAAACAGTTTTAAGAGATTACAGGATCTTTTGTACCGACGAATATATAGGTAGAATCTTTTATCGATTTTTTTCTCTGCCTAAAAAACAAAGATAAAACTTTTAAGATAATTGTCAACTGTTTTATTCAGTTAGACAGTATATGATTAATAGTTTAACAATATGGTACATCAGAAATGCGATAGTAAAACACAACGTTTCTTTTTTAAAACGACTAATTAATATCTGAATTCCGAAGACTAGTATCAACTTACAATACATAGACATTGAACTACATCAAACTGTTCTTTTGAAAACTAGATGAAACAAAACAATGTGAATTCCATATTTTTGTTTTCGATTGGCTGCAATGATAACAGAGATGGAACTAACAATCGATCGATAGATCCGTCTGTTCAGCCCTGACCTCTTCAAAACGTTATCGATACTAATATGGGTGGTCAAAAATGCAGATCTCTTCGATGTCAGATTGATATGCTTTCCCTATTCTATTCTTTATATCACAAGCCCTTCTATTTGCTGTCTTCATTTGCATCAATTTCACTTTCTTCTAACAACCAGTCATTTCCATTCATGCCATACGAAACTACAAATATATTTGTAAGTTCACGAAAATAGAAGATATAGATTGAAATTATAGAATACTTATTATGAAAACTTTATGATGCAATCATTCATCGATCCACGAATAGAAACAAAATTTAGAGCTGATTAATAATTAAAATCATTTTGAGAAATTAAAATATAACAAAATCATATTTATCATACAAAATTTATTGAATAACGTTCTCTATTGATAATAATTAATAAAAACAAGTATCTGTTTCATCATCTAAGAGAAAAATTTGATTTATTAGCTCGCTTATATATTCATATATATATCAATGCTTACTAATTGTTTCTTTTTTTATGATAATTGCAATTCTTTATTGTGTGATAATTTGTTGTCTTTATCAAAGAGAACTTGAACAATAAAAATACGAATGAAAATCTTCAATGTTGTTTGAAATGTTCTAATGATATTTTTAGCTATATTGGATTCTAAGTAGACAAATGATTGAAATCTTAAGAGAAAATATAAATTACTAACTAGTTGCTTAAAAATTGAAAGTGGTTTTACAACAAATAATGATCAATCAGATTTTAATTACTTTGAAATAAGTTTCAACATTTTTTAATATCTATTAAAAACACATGATTAATCAATGATATTTGTTCTTGAAGACTAAATAATGATTGAGATATGACCCATACAACAAGAAGAAAACATTAAAATAATCGAGTCAATTTACCAATAAAAGATTATCATGGTTAAACGATTGATGACCTTGAAAAACTATTGAAAGTCAACTCTTCGACTTCAATTGAGAACTATCTGCAAACATTTTTTTTCTACAAATGGAACTTACGATTTTCTTCCCTCAGGAGATTTATCCAATATTCTTATACAAAATTCCTGATAAAATCAAGATACTAGAATTCAAAAAAGTATCAACTACAATATATATCTTTTCTTTTTCGCTAACTATTATCATAAATAATAAGAATTTCAACACTTAAAAGCTCGACATTTTATATAACACAAATACAGAACTTTCTGAAAATTTCATCGGAACCATATATCATTTCATATATTTTTCTTGAATGTTTTTTGCAGATATCATTAGTTTCAAAATGATTTCGATCTATATATTATTCGAAGAAAAAGACGTTTCCATGTCTCTTCTTTCGATTGCTGAAAACCACAGATTTCCAACAACTTTCGTTCCTGATGTAATAAAATTTCCAGTCGCGTACCTTTAAGTTCCGCGCCGATATCAGTTATTGGTTCATGTTACACCATTATTTTATCTAAAATATGTTCAGCACTCTATTAGAAAATCTTTAAAAAGATCATGTTGATCCATTTCGAAAAGTTTATCATTACATTCTCATGTTTATGTTTTTATTATTACAGGAGAAGATGTCATACAATAATATGCCATTTCAAAGACCTGCATAAATACTCACACTTCATATAAATGAATTCAATCCGATATTATTTTTGATGATTTGCATCTGAACTAATTTTCGTCAAGCTTCAAAGATTATTAAACACTCTGTATTTATATTTTGTTTTCGATTTCTATTAGAAACTGTGAATATAAAGAAACAGATATTTTCCATTGACTCCATGTTCATAATCACTATGGATAACTTTTTCGTTATGTATGAGTTTTAAATATGAAAAGTAAAAATGAAAATGAAAATGAAAATGAAAAGTTTTTTTTTAATGTTCAATTACATAAATGAACAGTAAATGATTTTATCACAGGTTTATCAACTGTTTTTGTAATGGTTAATCGAACAGCATTGATAAGTAGTGGTCCTACTTGCCATAAATCAATTTTTTTATTACCAATACTTGTACCTTGTGCTACTATCATCCATTGATGAGTATTTGTTGTATTAACTAATTTTACATCAACAATATATGATCGAATAACTTGACCATAAGTTTGATCTTCTTGAATAACTGAACGATCAACAGTAACTGGTGATGAAACAAATAATTGAATATATTCAAGTGAATCATCAGATATAAGATTTTCCATAGGTAAAACAGATGTTCCATAACATGAACGAATAAAATCACCTAATTCTTTATATCGACGTGCATAAGCAGGTGGTATAAGACCTGTTCTATCAGGTGTTAGATCAAGCATTAATAAACAATTTCGACCAACTGTTTCATGATAGACTTGAATTAATTCAGAAAGTGAACGAAGTGTTGCATTAACACCCTACATAAAAGAATATCAAAAACAAAACAAAAAAAAATCTATTATCGATTATTTAAAATTTAATTATACCCAAAACCATCGATCTTTATTTTGAAGAGTTGTATCACATTCAGCTGGACAAAATATTGAACTATTTGGATCACCACCATCATTTGTTATTCCTGTTGACCAATTTGGATCAGGTGCAATACCCATTTCAGTACCAATCCATCTTGCAGAATTCAGTGATACACCATAACCATTAAATGCAATTGCTTCAGGTTGAAGTTCTGTTAGTAATGCAGTTATTGGATCTTTTAAACTTGTTGTATATCTACATCAATATAATACAAAAAGAAATATTTAATAGTTGAATAATCTTTTTTCTTTTTAAATAAATTAACCCGCCATCAAACCATATTTCATCTAAAGTACCATAATTTGTCCAGAGTTCTCTTAATTGTTGTAAGACAATATTATCATATGTTTTTTGGGTAACATTTAATTGACCTGGTTTTAATGTACGATTTTGAACCTTAATAGGCATGGAAAATATATTTGTGATTTATGAGAAAGCGAAAAATAGCCGACAAACTCATAACAAAAGAATAAAAATTTTTATTAAAAAAAACTTCAACTCAGACGAATGAGCTAAATCGACACCTAAGAAAAATGACGCAAGACAATACTGGAAAACTTCAAAGCGGTACAAAGAAGAACATGTTTTTTCTGATGCCTGTAGTGTATAAATTAGAATTTCTTTTCAAACTGGAAATTTTTAGATCCACAGATATTTGTGACCAACGTCGACACTCACTGTTTATTTTCATTTTTTTTTACCACCCAAAAGTAAACATTCTGGAAAATAATTGATGTGTACTTTACTCTGGTATGTGACTATCACAAGAAAAATTAAAAGGATTAGAGATAATTTATGAGCTGATATTCTTTTACTCTTCATGCAGCTGAAAGATTTTGTTATAGTTTCTTTTCTTTT
>CAJNSZ010003462.1:0-11139 GCA_905329745.1 Rotaria sp. Silwood2
AACAAAAAATAGAATGGAATACACAAGATGTTACTGTAACAACAACTTCAGGATCAAATATTGTAAACAAAGCGCAATTGAAAGATTTGGGAATACTGGAATGTACACTTTCTACAAAACAACTCGAAACAATCATTTTAACTGTACCTTCTCTTCTTCATTTCAAGTTAGCAATTCAAAAACAACAAGAGTTCACATCTCTGTTTGATGGTTCATATTGGGAACAGTTTTTTCAGACTCGTTTACTTTCATTGATTAAATTCGAGTTTTTCTTCAGTATTTCCGTCAAAAATGGAAACATTCCTTCTATCTACACAATAATTCGTTCTTTTCGAACCCCATTTTGGATAGAAAACAAACACTATTCTGTGTATGGTGCTTATGCACCACGACAAAATGAAATTTGGCTCTATACCGCTCCAATTACTATGGTAAGTATGGGCCATTTGATCAGATGGGAAATATCAACAAGAGATGATGCTACCTATTGGACTCAACAATCCTTGTGTATGAGCGTTGATAAAAAAATGAAGAATGTATGTTCGTTAATAATTGTACTACTATCTGATTGAGTCATTTGCTTTTTTTTACAGGACTTGATCAGACTTGACCTTTGTGGAAGTCAGATCGGACATCATGGGGCACAACATTTTGCCGATGGTCTCAGAAACAACACGGTGAGTATCGTTCCTAACCTATCTTTCTCTCGACCATGTGCAATTTTAACACAGACACTCACTACATTGTCCGTTGGCACGAACACAATCCGATGTCAAGGATTGCAACATCTAGCTAATGCGCTCAGAAACAATAAGGTGAACATACTTCTCTAATAATATTTTTCCTTCATCATCTGTACTTTCCATGCAGGTGCTCACCGAACTGAATCTTAAGAACAATCAAATCAGAGATCTTGGTGCACAACATCTCGCTGACGCTCTTAGAAACAATAGGGTAAACACAATTATCTACTAATTTCTTTCTTCATCATCTATACTTTTCATATAGAAGCTCATCAAACTCAATCTTGACAATAATGAAATCGGAAATAAAGGCACTCAACATCTCGCCGACGCTCTTAGAAACAACTACGTAACCATTATTATCTATTTATCTATCTTGATGATTTTTTTCTTATTTTTCTACAGAACTTCATCACAATTTCCTTTCAAAACAATCGAATCGGACCAATTGGTGCGCAACATCTAGCCATCTTTCTCACAAAGAACATAGTAAACAATCTTTTCTACCCATATCTCTGTTTCTCGTCATCATTTGTACATTTCATATCACAGCTCATTGAACTCAATCTTGACAGGAATGAAATCGGAGATGAAGGCGCCCGACATCTTGCCAATGCTCTCAAAACCAACACGGTAAACACTATTACCTGTTCATTTCTCTCTGTACCATCTACAGTTTTCGCATAGAGATTAAGAATACTTGATCTTTCGGACAATAAAATCGGGAACACAGTGGCAGAGCATCTCGCCGATGCTCTTATAAACAACACGGTAAATACTAGTCTGTAAGCATATCTCTCTTTATAAACTGTGCTTTTTTTTATACAGACACTCATTGAACTCTACCTTGAAGGCAATCAAATTGGACCAGATGGCGCAAAACATTTCGCGAATGCTCTTATACAAAACAATGTGAGAGCCTTGTTTTTTTCTATTCACTTTTGTCTCTTGATGATCTGTACTTTCTTACACAGACACTGAACATATTCAGCTTGTCGCATAATCGAATCGGAGATCAAGGGGCACAACGTCTTGCTACTGCTTTAACAAACAACACGGTACACAACAATCTTTATTCAGTTCTTTTTTTTTTAATTACTTGCACTTTTCAAACAGGGACTGACAAGGATAAATTTGACGTGCAATGATATTGGATATGACGGTGCGCAACATCTGATCAATGGTCTTCATTTAAACAAGGTAAGATTTTTTTTTTATGCTTTTCTGCCTTCAAGACTTATGCCATATTTTCTTTTTCTGTCACGTAGACGCTGGAACTTTTATTTATGGTGAAAAACAATCTTTCCTGGAACGACGAAATTGAATATTTGTGCAAGCAAGAATATCGAATAGCGTGGTGACAGAAAGTACTATTGTGAGTTGTTAGAAAATAATGATTGTTACACTATTGTGAAGTTTTGAAAAATAATGATTGCTATACGTGCG
Source organism: Rotaria sp. Silwood2 (assembly GCA_905329745.1). Taxonomy (NCBI): domain Eukaryota; kingdom Metazoa; phylum Rotifera; class Eurotatoria; order Philodinida; family Philodinidae; genus Rotaria; species Rotaria sp. Silwood2. The sequence continues at coordinate 2,190 of CAJNSZ010003462.1, forward strand.
TGTGGCTCTTGAAATAATTCTCAGAAGCAGTGGCGAATTTCCAACAAAGAGAAATCGATTGATTATATCAAATTAAAATTACTCTAAAGTCACATCAATGAATATCAAAATCATCTAAAATCAGTTTGACTTAATTATGTATTACAATTCAAAATATTTTAAAGTGCTGTTAGATTTTCGTTAATTTCCGTAGTTTATCTAACTTATCAAAGATTTTTTTAATTGTGGCGATCTTTAAATATTTGAGGAAGTAAAAACTAACATAAAAATCTTCGTTGTTCATCATCTTAATTGATGCATTGTATCGATGTTTCCTCGATTGAGTTCAGTGTTTATGTCTATTTCCCTGAGATTCTTTCGTTTTTTGACCTCCTTAAAGTTTGTAAGATAAAACTAAGTATTATTCATATGCAACTACAGCGCATTCATATATACCTATATATATACTGGATTTTATTGTAAAATACTTTAAACTTCGCTAGTTATCTTTCAAAGGTGATTCAATTTTAAAGCTAACTCTGACATATATACATATGAAACGTGTGTCAACCGTGAGAGAATACAAGAATCTAACTCATTCACTAGATGACAGTAGTATTCCTATAATCGGGTGTGGGTTAGTGGATGTGAATATCAGACATTTTTTACCCATATACACAATCAAAATTGTGGAATACTGTTGATGATAAGTAGAAAAGACAAAAAACGAAAAATATAAATCAAAGAAGATTAGATGCAAAAAATAATACCTCAATATTTTGAGACATTCTTAGTTTCGATTGAAATCTATACAAAGAATTTTAACTGTAGTTTCTTGTTTTCTTTTTTTCTCGATACAAAGAATAAAATCTAATCGTACGATTATTTATTTTTGTTACACCAACCTTAAGAGTTGGTGATGAGACTTGCTAAAGAATTAACTATATTATGCTGCGTTACCATCACTACCATTTCGAAAACTGATCTGCTTACGCATCTGAAGCAATGATTCATCATTGGAAACTATCCATATCTTTCAATGACAAATCAACATACCGAGTCAAAAGTTAATTAATCATAGTTATTGATAATTTTCTTTCCTGTTTATCGTTAATAAAGTTTTATTTTTCCACGTGAGAGTACTCGGGGTGTGGGTGGGTGTGGGGTGTGGGTGTAGGGTGGGGTGTGGGTGTGGGTGCGGGTGTCGGTGTGTGTGTAGGTGTGGGGAGTGGCTGTGGGTGTGGGTGTGGAACAAGATGTGAATCCACTGTTACCCCACACCCACCCACACCCACACCCACACCCACATCCACCCACACCCCATATATCAAGATGACGACAATGAAATATCATTTGATCGCATCTTCTTGATTGCGGACGTTTTTCCTTAACTGGTGCCCAAAAATGCCCGCAAAATAAAATGGAGGGGACAGACGAAAATATCCGCACACTGGAAAGTGTTTGCAAGATGAAATTGGGGGAGAGAGACAAAACCGTCCGCATTATGGAAAGTAACGAATATAGATCTAGTACGATGATCAATGTGGCTAGTTCGATTTTAAGGTGTATATTCCATCTTTCAAGAGCGTGTGGAATGTCACGTGGTGTTCAGGTCATTTTTCGTCCAGTGTGGAAGAAAGTACATTAAGTAATAGAGATATAGTTAGATAAATTAAATAAAAATATCGATTGTCAACGATAATACATTTTTTCCACTTGTAACACAATCGAACGCTTCAACGATAGTCCGGGTTAAGCCAGAGCAAGCGCAACAATGATCAATACTTTTTATAAATGTTACATCCATAGCAAATGAAAATATTTTGATTCAAGCTAAACAAGAATATTTAGATGGTCGTTTAGATCTTGAAGGTTCTCAAAAACAATTACGCTCACTTTTTTATCGCTACAACAACGTATTCAAAAACATATGGCAAGGCTATTCTTGATTTTGAACCTAAACAAAATTAGATATTTTTTGTCTTTCATTATGAATTTCTTCTATATTTGTTCCTCATTTAATAAAATTTGCCTCAATTCTATAATGCGGTTACTTTTATGTCTCTTTCTCCGATTCTGCTTTGCGGACACTTTTCCTTAATTAGTAATTAAAAGTATCCGCAATCAAGAATGAGCCGATTTAATATATTAATACAAGAAATAGAATAAAATGAAAATGATAGTAAAATTTTTGAATTGATCTAAAATATAAACACATAAAACAAGAATAATTCAGGTAAATGAGATGTCTCATCATTATCGGAAAGATAAAATAAAAGAGTGTGAGTGTGTGGATCTATATCATTCACTTAGATGCTCCTATACTCACATTCTATGCGATCTTTCTTCCTTATATCATACAATTAGATAGCATCTTTTCAATGGTTCTCTATTGTGCACATCATATAGACAAGTAAATAAATGAATCAGCGTTTATCATTATCTATTCTTCTTTTATGTTTCTATTGTTTTGAGATAAAAAATATGGTTTCTATTTTAAATATAAAATTAATAAACAACAAGATCAACATGATTGGTGATTTGTGTATGAGGAAACAGAGAGTATCGTTTTGATGAATAGACCGTATTGAAAACTGTCTTTTGATAATAGTTTATAGAAAAGAAACTGATTTTTAATTAGATCACAAAATCATAAGTCTTTCTCATTGTTCATACACTGTTGGGATTTACTCGAAAAAAATAAGATCAAATAATTCATTTTAATACCCACAAGAATGTGGATATGACTGTGTGATGAGTATTTACTTATAATGAGCATCAATACTCACATCTTCAAGATAAAAAAAATCGACTATAGAGATGTTTTTCTGAATTTGTCCAAGTTGAATTTCTTTTTTAAGAAAAATTCTCGATAATTTCCAATGTCTTCATCTCCAAGATCTTTTTCCGTCAAAATTTATAAAATATCATTAGTTTTTGAACAATAAACTCAGTAAAATTAAGATCAAAATCAAAAAGCATGTAGGTGTGGATGAAATAGTGGACTAATCTTTACAACCACGTCTCACTCACACTGACATTTACACTCATACTCTTAATCTCAAATTGATATTGTATATTTTCATCATTATCAAAAATATTCTCGACCTCAGCGAACCCATAATCGCACAGATCTTATAGGTCTATATTGTTCATTCATGATCAAATCTTTGTTCTTTGAAATTAGACATGTGCGAGGTAAACGATCTTGTAACCATCGAATGAGTTCGTCTTCTTCCAAAATTGTACATTGACTCCTGTCTGTAGACCACGTATCATCTCGACAGATGACATTCAATGCTCGTAAATGGATCATAGAATTAATTAATTCAAGGATACTTGGTCGATGTTCCACAGCAATCATTAAAACTTGGCATTGACGACCGATTGGTGATTTGCTTAACATTTTACAATGTTCAGTATTATAATAATGATTAACATTCTGTAAATTCAGTCGATAGATCGCTTTATGTACATATTCATAGGGTGGCATCAAAGAACACATTGATGACTATTCATTGAATTGTAAGGACGTAAGGTGAGGCATTCGATCAAGTAGATCTTGAAATTGAGATGAAGTGAATGATACATGTTTGGTGTTATAGTCAGTGATACGAATGGAAACTAGTCGATTGAATTTTGTGATGATAGCAAATAAATTTGTATCGAAAGGAAAATCTAAATCGATATAATGTAATTGAGAAAAACGAAAACATGGCAATATATCACCAATCAATGGAGATGTTGCAAGTGATAAACGTTGAACTCGATCATAAGATGACACATCATCGTCATACCTACAAGTTGATTTTGAGCAGAATTTCATGTCATGAATAAAATAATCTTCGAACGCATAGGGTAGTGTATAGAGATACAAATTGTTATTGTCACATTCTTCACATCGATTCCATTCACATCGAACAAACCATTGATGTTTTTCAAGCCAAAACGATGTTCGAAATGAATTCAATAAATTATCCGCATGTTGTTTCTTGTTATCATTATTGTTTAAACGAAATATCATCATTAATTTAAAAACTTGTAAATCAGGCAAATGATCAACAATGATTGTTTGCCAGTCATATCCATTCATCTTGATTTGATCGGTTTTTACGATTAACAAACGTAAATTGGCTGAATTTCGCAGAAGATTCATCATTGTCGACTGTGAACCATTTTCAAATAATTGTAATGTGGTTAAATATTGTAGTGAAAATGTAGATGGTTGATTTGATGTATTATCATTGATTAATATCGATAGGTAGCGAAGTAATGGTGAGTGTTTCAATAGATTAGTGAGTTGATTGAGGGAATATGAATAAGATTCAATTGACAATGATTGAAGTGTTGTCGAAATTATGAATGGTACAATAATTAATGACCTATTGAATAGAGATATATCCATGTGACAATGTGTGAGATATGTTAAACGCCAAATATCATTGAGAGCATGAATAATAGTTTCATATTCTGTTCGAAAATAGCAATCAATAAAATTAAGACGGTTTAAACTAGATAAGAAATGGCATTCCATCAATATTTTACATAGAAGTTTAGATGAACGTAGATGATTTAAGGTTAATGATCGCAATGCATTGAAATAACGAATCGGTATATTATATGAAATATAGCAACGAATTTGATCTGGTGTTCTATCATCATCGGAAAAATAAATAGATAAAATTCGATCGGTAATATGTGGTAAATATTGGTGAGAAATAGTGTCAAAATCATGTTTTGAAATCGATCGCAAATCGAGATGATATTTATGAAAATATTTAAAGAGAAGCGTATGGAAATGAGTATTGAGACCAGCAAAAGCACGAAATAGATCAGTAATTGATAAATATTCGAAAAGATCGAGTAATAATTCGTTAGCCAATCATTCCAAACTCGTAAATCAGTGTCTTGATAAAGAAAGTTCACAGCGCTATAACAATTCAATGGAATATTACATATAACTTTGAAATAAGTTGTAAATCATGCATTTGTTTTATGCTTTGAAATGCAATTACATCTGCATATCTCTTGCTTTTATCTCAAAGCTGTCACAACTACTTTTATCACATTTTATATTTTATCATTAAATTTTAAAGTCAATACATTGTGGATATTAGAAGAAAACAGAAATATGATACGTGAAAATATTTGTCAAAACAATATATCTGCCACGTGTTTAACATTAAAAACAAAATTCGATGCATTTCAACGATAAAATAAATTATTCAGATAGTACCATTATCGGACACATGTTTCATTCAACACTTAAGACAGCCTGATAAAAAATTGCTGTATCATTTTTACTAATGTATCAACAGTTCCTCAATATGAAAACAAAATGAAATTTTCTTTTCAATAAACTCATGTAAAAAAAGTTACTTAGGGCATACCAAAAGTATTAGTGGAGGTTCGGTAATTCTTTATAAGAATCTTTAAGAAACTTTCTCTCTACATAGTCTGATAGAAAAAAGAATGCTCTATTTTTCAATGTCATTTGATCATACTTCAACTAATATCATAATAATAAAATCTCGATAGTATCTATTTTGTTTGCATCTGCTACATATTAACGCACATTTTTCAAAAAAAAGGCAGATGAATAGCTTTTGACAGAAACAAGATGGACAACTGTGGTTTTCACCGTTAGAAAGAAGAGATGAAAATGCAATGAATCGAATATTACAGATTATCTTGCTTTGCTTTTTGTGAAGTTTTTCAATTGATCTTTTTTTTTAGAAAAAAATCTATCTGGTAAGTTGTTTACAGCGAATTCTCAATTATCAACTATAGATTCAAACCACTAATCGAAGATCTACAAACTGTGGAAGACTGAGATAAATAATATGTATTGTAGTCGAGCCTTTGAATACGATTTTCTAGCAATTTCGATGAAAAAAGCGCACTTTTCCCTTTTTTTCTTAAAAACATTTTCCTGATAGTTAGAAAATTGAATAAAAATACTTCAGAAATCAATATGAGAAAAATTTGTAATGATGATTCGATGCATATTTATTTCTTCTTTCTAACGGTAAAAATCGCAGTTCTCCATCTTATTCCTATCAAAAGTTATTGAAAAAAATACTCGCTAGCATTCATGTTGACGTGACGCATGCAAACAAAATAGATACGATCTAAATTTTATTATTATGATCAAATAACATAAAAAAATAGAGCATTCTTTTCACTATCAAACCATCTCGAGAGAAATTTTCTTAAAAATTCTTATAAGGAATTACCAAACCCCGTCACTACTTTTGGTATGCGTTAAGTATTTTTGCGTTACGTTTTTTTTACATGAGCAAATGCTGAAAAGATCGAACTTTGGCTCAACCTAATTGTAAAATATTCACATCACGAGCGAAGGTATCTTCTGGTTTAGAAAATTTTCGTCTTTTCAAAGTTTTCCTAAACGTCTATATATTCGAAACATCTTTGAAAAATATAAAAATTTATTTTTCTTTACGACTTTTGAAACACTTTGAATTTCATAAGATTTAATTGATTCGTTAGTTATATAATTCTTCTTGATGTAATATTCACACAAGTAATAAGCAGTTCATAATTTGAAATTAAAATCAAATACTTAATTTACCAAGCTTTCAATAAATAATTAATAGAATATTGTGATTATTTCGATTATGTAAATTCAACAAATAACAATATTTTACTGTAAATATCTTGTTTTATTGACAAGTCTCCGTAAGTCAATAAACTTATGAAAATTATCTTTTCTTTAGTTTAATTTTGATTTTTAATTTCTAACTTTGAATTTTACAATAATTGTTATCCCTCAAGTTATTGCCACACAGAATATCTAGTTCTACTATTGATTCGCAAGAAAATAACGATTAAATATGCTTTCTACTGAGCTTTAATCAAAAGAAAAAGGCCTATCAGTAGTTGTCATATATATTTATACAAGTGAATTCATCATATTTATCTCGTTTCAAAATAGCTCAATATCATATTTCATTGATTATATTTTACTCATCGTTAGTCTAAAATTGTGTTTATAGGACAACATATTTCTACATATTTCATTCGAAATGTTATACAATTAGATGATTTTGAATATGAAAAAAAAAACCGAACTTTCGTATATAATTGTTGAATTAGATTGAATCATAATTAGAATTCTTTTAAAACGAAATGATTAGCTCATGAATCATTTTATGATCAAATTACAAAATAGAGAAAAAAAAACATTAGTTAATTTGCTAAGGATAGAACAAAATTTGTTGCCTTTATATTTCACTATTTGACAAACATCAGAGAATCTTCATATAAAAAATTCATTGAAGCCATAAAATAATCCAATTTTTTTCGTACTGAACCATAAATTAATTTTCTTCCCGTAAATAACTATGATCGATCAACCATTGACGAAAAATTTTTATTTTTTCATGTTGATAGAATTTTCAAAATAAGTAAATCAACGAAGAGTTTTGGATTTTTCAAGGATAAACTTAAATCACGAAGAAAAATTAATTTTATTGGATAATGATATCCTATTGAATAAAATCCTCTTCTTGAAAATCAGTTATATAAATACGTATAATTCGCTCTTGCAATAATTTACATGTCAATGAATCGTTGAATACAGTATTTAAACAACGAAAATTGATGTTTAAATATTCAAGATTTCGAGCAGCTTGAACTAGATGAAATATTTTACATGTTTCTTTCATATAGAGACGCTTCAATTTAGATAAATATAAGACGATCGATTGTAGTGATTGAGAAGTAACTATATACGAAAAAAGAAAAAGAATATAGTCATTATTCAAGAAAAATAAAAATGATTTATAAAAAAAATTAACTTCTTAAGAATCGAAGGAGAAAAATTATTCATTCGAAGGAATTAATATGTAGAAAATTTAAAAATAATAACATCTTTTTCTTTTTTATTTGTTTTTGATCGGATAATTATCATATCTGCATCTCAAATTGAAGTTTTTGAGACGTCATTTTATACCATAGATCGTAATCAATATAAAGAACATTTTCAAACACAGTGAAGACTTCTATAAATTCGTCGACTTTTTTCTCGGTGATATAACATATTTCAATGTATTTTTTGTAAAGAAAACGGTTAATCTATTCTAATTTGAACTCTCGTAACAAACTTCTATAAAGAAACTATTTTTCTCCAACTTCAAAATTATTAAAATCTTCAATGAACTCGTATTTCTTTAGATTTTTCACTGACACATTGACTTTTTAGAGTCCACTGTTATTTAGAATCATGTCTAATTCGTAACATTTACATTTCAAGTTTTCATTTCAGATTGTTTCTCTAAACGCCTAAATGTTCTACAGTCTATCTATTCTTATTAATACTCGAACAACGAAGGATTCAAAAAATTTTCATCATCTGACTATCCTTATAGGAAACAATGTTATTCTAAGAAACCATGGACGTTTTTACTCTATCAAAAAACAAAAACACTAAATTGCTAATGAAGTTTCCAGACGATGAAGCAGAATTGCATGAGAAGCGAGTAAGTTTTTTTAAAAAGGATGTCAGAATCTAAGATGAAGATCTACGAAAAATATACAATCGAGTCACTGATCCTAAAAAACATAATAATTGTTTAAGAGTTGCAACAGTATACCAATTACAAAACTATTCTATTTTCCCCGTACATACTACAACTAAAAAACTTGTGACAATACTTCACACAAATGTATTCTTCTATATCTATTCAATAATAATTGATATTATTTTCTTTGTGCATTTTGAGTCAATTGGATAATTCATTGTATTTTATATTTCTTTACAATGTCTAAAAGTTATTGTTCCATTCAAAATCTAAATTTTCTGTAGAAAAATATCCTATGAAAAGTAACATATCGGGTGTCCCAGGAATAATGAGCCTCCCAGTATTTTTAAGATTTCCTGTCTATTATCACTGTAAGTAAAGCTCTCATTATTATCAAAAGATAGCGCTTAAAATTCTCTACAAAACCA
>CAJNSZ010003463.1:0-11138 GCA_905329745.1 Rotaria sp. Silwood2
GTGACCACAAAAAAAAGCTAACCACTGGTAATTGATTGTGCTAAGTTCAAGGATGATGTTTATTAGCAGATTCAGTGTCGTCTGATACCGTTCTATCAATATTTCTGGAGTTCCACAACCAGCCTCCATTGTATAACGAGAGAGCAAACATTTGGAAAATATGAAGATAACGGAGTCAGCTTAATTCGAACCTGCAAATAAACATCATCCTTGAACTTAGCACAATGAATTACCGCTGGTTAGCCTTTTTCTCATGGTCACAGATCTCTAGGCTCAAATTGCAGGTTTGACAAAACGTCTCATAATTGTCGAATACAGTTACCTAGGAATGTTAACCTAGTCCAGATCGAGACAGAAGAATTTTCTCTAGATCTAAGCCATATTAGAAGTCTATATAAAGAGAAACAGCTTCAAAAATATCGTTCTCGAAGTATACAGCAAGAACTCACGTGAAGGATATTTATTGACCTATTACGTTTCCACATACTTCTGTGTGCCTGGATCTTCTCTGTTCTATGGTGAAAACCTTAGGTCCCTATCATATTACTATTAATAGCTATTCAAAAATAGTGATGCACATGACTTTTTGACACTATGAACTCAGTGACAGAATTAGGAAAACTAAATAGCTTGGCCGGCATAAACAGGAACATACGATACATGGCGCGGTAGAATCAGAAACACAAACAATTCTTATTTTTCACTCTATGTCTTTTGTATGGAAAAAATGAAAAGTTAAATAAATTTAAATTGTTTTAAAAAACACATCAACCGACGCGTTACGTCAAGAGAAATCGAATGGTATTTATTTTACTTAGAGTAGAAATGATTAATAACAAGTAATTCGGGTTTTTCTGAAATTCATTGGCATTTTACAGAGAAATGGCAGAAATATGAAAAAAATTACATGAACCGGCAGCATAAAGAACAGACTAACATCTAATGAGTTTCGGTCCCTGTGCTATTGGCACGCTTCTTACTGAATAACAACTCATTGCTTTTGAATTAATCACATATCAATCGATAGAGGAATGTTTACTCTATAGCGGAAACTAAACTTTAACTTCGTACGATGGTGAAAATCTTAGTGAACAAAGATCTACCAAAGATTGCTTCTTTTTCCGGCAGAATTCGGTTCACCTGCTCCAGTCGCTGAAATTTGTTGACTTGAAGTGTCGCTAAAAGATTGGTCTAGAAAATTTCTAAGTGAAACCATGATCAGACTACATTAAATAGGTAAAATGATGGTGTCGGTATGAATAAATTTCTTTTGACTGTGTACGGTCTGAATTTAACTGCGCTCCTATATGTCAATCTCGATACCGTCATATTTTGGTTACAAAAAGTTTCTTTTCAAACCGGTAAAAACATATTCTGTGTAGTTTTTTTTTGCAATTCTAAATATTCTCTGGGATACAAACATTCGAGTTCAATTACCGATGCACTATTCGTTTTACTGAGAAAATAATAATAATAACTAAATGATAGTTCATTGATAGTAAATTTGGGTTCATGAAAAGTCATGATTCATAGTATATATTTTGTATTATTGTAGATTCAACGACTCCATGGGAAAAAAAGCAAGCACTTCCCAATTTTCCTTATCGAACAGACTCCAAAAGTAAGAATGTTTATTAGCATGATGAAATAAAGCTAGAATCTTAACTTTTCATGCAATTGAAGCTTAATATATCATCGAAACTGATATGTTATCGAATATCGCACATCTACTTTACCAAAATATCGACTTACCAACTGAGCATGAACAAAACTTGTTAGAATAGTAGTGTCAGAGTGATGTCAACTGATGGCCACTCTGACAATGTTAGCCAAGCGACGTAAAGTAAAATAGAAAGTCATGACATGAAGTATATTCATTCTAAGATTTCAGCGGTGCATATTTTCATCTGTCATATACTTCACTGATTTTAAGATAGTAAATAGATTCAAATAAATCTGAAGCCAATAAAACTCTATTTGAAAGTTGTTTTAGTTATTTTAACAATATTTCTAGATCGTGATACAAAGAAGCAGATTTCGGATCCTAAGATTTCAGCTTATCTCAAATACTATCCAACAAGACAGTTATTTTTTTGCGAGTTTTTCCAGGACACTATATTTAGTATGAGCATAAGCGTAAGCATGCACAGAGGCTGAAAGTGAAATTTTGAAACTTTTCCGTAAAATAAATACTTAATGATAAAAACAAAAGACTTGCAAAGTTTCTGAAGGACTTGACATTGCATAACAAACATTTTCCTACCAAATGAGATATGAGCAAAATTTTTACAACGTATGATTCAATTGTTATTAGTTTTACTGAAGACTTTGGCAGGATCGATACTGAGAATACAGGACTTGATCTCAGTTTTAAGGCTTTTCACAAAATTGTAATAAAAATAGAATGATACGTTGTAATAAATTTGCCGACATCTCATTTGGTAGAAAAATGTGTACTCTAAAAATATGCATCTTGAAAAACATTGTACTGTATTATACATAATGAGAGAGTCATCAAAACAAAAGCTAGGACAACACCGAGAAATACTCGATACATGTTCACATAGGAAATTTAAAAGATCTAGAAATTCTTCATTTAAGAGATATCAAAAATAAAATAAATGTAGACGATGCAGGAAATTTCACAACAATTGGATATATTCGATAGTCTGTAATCATGTTTCCGCGACGTTCACACTAGGTACGATGTACTGTGTCGATGCAATATCACTTGTGCTCACACAGTAAATTGGAAATCTCTTATATCTCCAGTAATTCATGTATCTCTTGTATTCCCTATATCTACTGTACTATCTGTGTTGTTAATTAATTGAGTTTCCAGACAGATAGGTAGAAGATACCTTTTTCTCGAGATTCTATGATCGAATTTTCTCGTGTTAAATTCGCTTTTGTACCATTCTATGAGTCTAAGAAATATAAAAGAAACATCTCTAAAGATTCAAAAATACTAGATTTTGAAGATTTCAAGCACGAACATTATATCAGATGGCTTGTACGAGAAGTAGAACAAGCGGAAGAGCACAATGTGCTTCTATGAGGAATTCTCTCGAAATAGTGTCGGATGAGTTTCATGGTACGCTGGAAAAACATCGAAGAAAAAATATAGAAAGGAGAGACATCGAAGAGGAAAAATATCGAAAGAGGAAAATATTGGGAAAATTGAATATCTCCAGTAAATGGTGACAACAATCACTTATAGTTCACTGTTGCTTTTCTTATAATTCTATTAGTCTAGACTTTTAATCAGTGGTAACGGTGATGAATAATACCTGATATAAATTAACTAAAAAAGCTGGACGAAGAACTAGTATACAACTAGACTTCTATTGTCATGTCTTTAGATGCTCCATATTCAATAAATTTGACTGAATCGAAATTTCCTGTAATTTCGCTTATAATTTGGTCATTGATAAAAGGATGATGGCGGATAAGGCCATTTTTTCGCTCCTAACAAAATTGACTTTTTTTTACCGATTTGAAGTAAGACATGGTCTTTGATCATATTCCATAGGTTTATTTTTGTACAGTTGACTAAAAGGTTTTTTGGAACCCGTAGTCCTCCAGGGGATCTCTGGAAAACTTTTTGTCATTAATTCACTTGAAATGTGTATTTGTTGGGGGAGTCAAGTGCGCTGATTACGAATATCAGTGTATTAAGTGTTCAAAGCCTTTTACTAAAGGAAAAACCCACTCCTTTTTCCAGCGCCCATTAGTCTTTATACCCAGTTTTTTGCCTCTGTATCTTCTCCATTGATTATTTTAACCTCATAAGAAAATGTTCTTGATAAGTTAAACAACGTAGTCTATTTGACTATGAAGTATAAAATCTTCTTCAAAACATTATCTGCTATAACAACTCAGATTACCTACAGGAAAGCTACTTTTCTCTATCTACTACAAAAAATGACAGGTTCGAAGTCTTCTGATAGGAGACGTCCAACAAAATAAAATTTCAGCTGAAAACGTAATTTTGAATGTTCTCTCTGAGAGTAGACTCAACAAGTTCAATAAAACAGTGCGTCAAGGTTTTTGAGTGTTTCTTGGAAAACCTTTTGAAGATTCCAAGGGTTTCAACCCAAACTGACGTCACCATCGTGTTCAGCGTATCAAATTCCCTACCTCAAAATTTTAACATTTTATATTAGCTTTCATATATAACTATTCTTTTAACTTCTTCATTGTTTCGATTGGGTTAGATTTTCTGTATAGCCAATTACAGAAATGTGTGTCCCGATCCGGTATATCAGTTAGATTTGATTTCTTAAACAACTTTGAGATAGGTAATTTGATATGTTGAACACGACACTGTTTTATTGGAGTTTTTGAGTTTATCGTCAGCTAGAGCATTCCAAATTACATTTTCAGCTGAAATTTTACTTTGTTTGACATCTGCTATCAGGAGACTTCGAACCTCTCATTTTTCGAAGGAGGCAGAGAAAAGCAGGTTTGAAGTCGGTAATCCTAGTTTTTATAGCCGACTATGCTTTTAAGGAGATTTTATATTTCAAATGTAAGTAGAATGCGTTGTTTTACTCACTAGAAAGCTTTTTCATGCGGTTAAAGTAATGGATGGATAAGATATACAGAGGTAAGAAGCTGGACATAAAGTCGAATGGGTACCGGAAAAAGGATTGACTTTTTTCGCTATTGAAAGGCTTTGAATACTTAATATACGGATATTCGTAATCAGCACACTTGACTCAACCAATAAATATACATTTCAATGGAATCAAAGAAAAAACGCTTTTCAGAGATTTCCGTGGGCGACCATGGGTTCCAAAAACCTTTTGGTCAGTTGTACAAAAATAAATCTATGGAATATTATCAGGTACCATACCTTACTGCAAATCAATAAAAAAAGTCAATTTTATTAGGGGCGAAAAAACGGCCTTATCCGTCATCATCCTTTATACAAGGGGCAGAAAATCGTTTTCATCATATGCGTGTTCAACTTACGAGGGAAGGTCACCAACTGTTCAATCGCTTTTGCGTTGAACCTATTTGCATTATGTAGCTCCAAAGGAGTTATGAATACTCTGAAAAAATTTTGGGCAGCTACCTTATTGTTACGAAAGTATTCCATTTATAAGGTATGGCTTTTAATGAATTCTGTGGCAATGTCAGGAACATCAGAAAAGTTGATCTTCGAATTTCGACTTGAAACTTTATATAGGAACGGATACCGATGAGAACAGCTGTTTTTGGATGTTTCAGATCTTGCTATTGTCCTATTTCCAGACGCAACTATTGTGAAAATATGTATTTTATATCGTTCAAACAGACTAGGAAATTTGATGAAACGAACAAATCAAGAGATCTGAAATTGTCACAGAATATTATCCCCGTTGAGGCCTATTTCTATGTAAAGTTTCAAGTCGAAATTCGAAAATCAATTTTTCTGATGTTCCTGAGGGTACACCACAGAACACATTAAAAACCACACCTTTCAAATGGAATATTTTCGCAACAATAAGCTAGCTGCCCAAAATTTTTCAGTGTGTACATAACTGCTTTGGAGCTATATAATGCAGATAGTTTCAACACGAAAGCGATTGAACAGTTGGTGACCTTCCCTCGTTAGTACAAGCTTAGGAGCAAGACCAAAGGAAGCGAAAACAATTGCTATTCAACGTCGTATAGACAATCTTGAGGAACGATATTATGATCGTGTTATTAATGAGCTATGGAATACTTATATGGTTTGTCATTTTCAGTTGCTAAACGAGAAAATGACATATTATTATTTTTTTCTCTTTGCTTGTATTTGATCTATGGTAGAACTTTAACATTGTTTCATATAGCAAAGCATGTCCTTCCCTAGTCACAATTCTTTAAAACATTCATCAAATATATTTCATGTAGATATTTTTTTTGACATTTTTACTTTTCGATATTTTCCCTCTTCGACTTTTTTCTAGTTCGTTTTTTCTACATTTTTTCCTTTGACATTTCTACGGCCAACCAGTTGCATCATTACATGTCTAAAGGCAAAAAATGATGATGCTCTCAGGATTTTCTTCATACTCCTTCATTGGTTATTGACAAATGTTTTGCTTCTGACGAAAAATAAAGTTTCTCTTTTCCACCAGTACAAAATCGATGTTTATTCTACACATGTATATTAGTTTTATTTTGATCTTTGATCAATACTTCAAAAAAGTCTTTAACAGACGATTGCGTGTTATCGTTTGATAGTTAAAGATCAGCTTCAAGAATTGGCTCAAAAGTATGAAATAAAGAAAGGACTCGCTGAGAGTCTTCATGTGCTCAAAGATTACGAGATTGTAATTCTCTGCGATGATTCCGGCTCGATGGCAACATCCGTCGGCGATGGTAAGAATACTCGATGGAATGAACTTTGTAAAATCACGAAAATCGTGCTCGAAGTCGGTACTATCTTTGACTCAAACGGTGTTGACCTCTTCTTTCTTAATCGACCGGCTTCTCTTCGAATCAAAAATGCTCGAGACGTGGACAAAGCATTCGTTAGTGCTCCTAGTGGTTATACTCCACTGGCGGCCGCTTTACGATACATAATTCGATTGCCAGCAGCTAAGCGTGGCAACGATAAAAAGTTATTGCTCTTTATTGCTACTGATGGCGAACCCACTGACGAGGAAGGTAATCCGGATTTGCCTGAATTTGAAAATGTCATGTACAATGAACGTAATCCAGAGACGACTCACGTGATGTTCCTGATTTGTACTGATGAACCAGGGTGCGTCGAGTATTTTGCTAAATGGGATCGAACAATGAAGAATGTCGATGTAACAGATGATTTTCGAACAGAAAGAGCTACTATTCGTCAGTATCGCGGATGTGATTACCCATTCTCACTCGGCGATTATGTTATAAAAGCACTCATTGGTGCTGTCGATCCCACTATCGATGCTCTAAATGAACCCATAGAAGTGAATGATGACTAAAAACGATATTAAATACATTTCTGTCGAATGTTTCGAGAATATTCAATGATCTATATATACTTGATACAATATTCGCCTAATATAAACGATAAGCAGAATTCAACTGTGCCATATGTTTTCTCGCATTAGCTTTTGAACCATTGAAACTGTTCGAATGTGGATGTGAGTATAGTGGGATGTACTTATGCATACAGAACGTGGGTGTGGTTGTATGGAACCCATTTTCCTGACAAATGTTAAATAAGAAAGGTGTGGATGTGATTCGTCTTATAAAGCATACCCACAATCATACCGAGACCCAGACTCACCCACGGTCAGTCACAACTCACATTCACATCCATAAGTAAGATTGAAAAATTAAAGGGACAAAAAACGTGCTACTTTCACATCTCAAAACGTATAGACGCCTGGAAATCGTCTTTTGTCAGTTCTATTCCAGTCGCGTTACAAACAGCATGACATATTTTCAAGATTGCATTCTTGGGAGACTTCGGCTATCATATCTACACGAAACTCCCAATCATGTCGATATATTGTCCGTGGCATCTCTTTCAATGAAAATTTCTTAAGGCTTTGAGCAAGAGTAGACGTAAGGTTCAAAATTGCGAAAAAAGTATAGATAAATATTGCATTTTCAGATGATCATTTCAATACAGTTTTGATTTTTAACCAATGCATCAGGTGTCACTCTTGAATTTTCGTTGCGACGACGTTCCAATTGAAATATTCATCTAACTAATGACAGAGATACTTTATTTCAAAATGTTTCACCACGCAGTAATGTCTTGTTTTTCGTTCTTTCCAAAACATTACGATACTACTTTGATCTTCTTCTCTTCCATCTGAAAAAGTTTCGAAAATTCACATGTTTGCCTATCATACAAAAGCCAGATTGAACATCAGAAAGCTGGAACTCAAAACCAAAGTGCGTTTCCAAATCTTATAGGTTTCGTTTCTTCCTTAATATATTCTTCAATTTCACTTTTTGAAATCTAAATCAAGGTGTTGCCAAATGCTTTCGTTCCTAGCCACTCGTTTAGAAAAATGATCATTCAAAATAAAAGCGAACTTTTTCTTTTCAATTGTATCGAAGCTTTGTGACATTTCCATAGCAAAAGGCAGCTTCTTGACGAATATGTTTTTAATATTCATCATTCTAAGTTTTATTTGTTCATATATGCATAGAGGGAAAGATTATAAGAGAATAAACAAAATGACGAGGATAGTCATATGAAGTGGAATACATACCTTCTCCAACATACAGATTAAGTTGATGATGAAACCGAGGAAAAAGAAAGCGGAAGACAAATAGCATTTTCAAGTCTTTGCTGTTTCCACCTCATTATCTGTTTATAATGAAGTCGGACAGTATGTTTCTTCTTTATTGTACTTTATCGATATATCAAAATCTGAAACACAAATTAAAAGCAAGATTTTATTATTTTATTCCATTTTATCAAATAATGTGACTTTTCTGAATGAGCATGAACACACAAGCTAGGTGAAACAATATGAATAATTCGTTAACAAAAATTCCACACTATTTTTCAAAAAGAAGAATTTTCACGAAAACCAGACAATGCGGCATAAAATAGGTAGAAAGGGGTCTAGAATGTAGATTATAAAATAAGATGAATCGAATCCCTTGAAAGCTGTTCGCGCGACAGTTACTGCGAGCACAAATCATCTTTAGCGAAGGTTGCACCTCTACGATAACGGCTTCCTAGGCAGTTGCTTCGCTATCTTACACACCAGAACTCGTATTGATTTCAAGAGCAACAGAGCGCCGATGTGGGTGACACAAAGACTTGAATCCATATACTGATACTCTCACTCATTGCTGCGCTCGTAGCCACATCCTGAGTCCTACACATATTCATACCGATACTAACGCTCATTTTCACTTGCAATCAATAAGATATCCTTTAAAGGGCAATTGGCAAGCAACTGAACCGGGAGCAACCTTCGTGGGAGCATCTGAATGAGCACAAAAATTCGTGTTACCCGGGAACCAGAACATTAGCTGTATAATTTGTAGTAAAATGATAGATCCTTTATTTTCGAATCTTTTAAATTTATTGGATTCTATGGTAGGTCCACCGGAATTCTCCCACATTTATGCTGACCTTTAGCAGTCAAGCTGAAATTTTCAGCAATCGAAGATCTGAAAACTGTAACAAATTTGATGAAAAAGTCCTACGGATTTTTAACTGGCATCATGATTCCTTCAGATCGCAAAAGGCCATCATTTGGCCCACAGTGCCCATTTCCATCATTTCCATCATTTTGTGGTATCGACTATTATCTATAACTATAAGCCGTAATCGAAAATTTATATATTTGTGTAAAGTAGTAAGCGAGTAGACTAGGCACATCATTATATAAGCTCATTCATATTCGTAATTACGGATTAATCCGATATGAGATCATGCGAAAAATGCAAAAATAGCAAAATTAGCTGGTTTTCGGGTATGTCGTTTTCCATCATAGTATAATAATTATCCATCAATTTCAGTGTTCTAAATACATATATCAAGCGTATATTTAAGAATATAATAACCATCGATTCAATGAATTTCTATTAGTAAATAGGTCATGCAGACTGTTACCTCATTTTCAAATATAGAGAAAACGTAACCTATTGTGGTCCATATTTCTTGCGAATGCAGAGTTCTGGATTGTAGTTTAGTA
Organism: Rotaria sp. Silwood2; assembly: GCA_905329745.1. NCBI lineage: Eukaryota > Metazoa > Rotifera > Eurotatoria > Philodinida > Philodinidae > Rotaria > Rotaria sp. Silwood2. Next base: position 9,639 of record CAJNSZ010003463.1, read on the forward strand.
AAGTACTGATTATAGTCTATATCGGAATATTCATTTAATATTAAAAAGCAGTGTTAGTGTGGCGTGAATATTAGCGGTGCACACTTAGCTAGCGGCATGCGATTTTTGCCGTTGGAGAAAGCCGACTGGGGAAGAAAATCCGTCGTAGAAAAGTATCTGTTTATGAATTTTCGAAAGTTTCACAGGGTTCTCTGAGAAATTTTTGCATGTTGAAGATGACCGGGTCTCGATATTGTGAGTTGTACACTTTAGCTTGATAAAGCAAGTGTTCTGTTTTTACAATCTGACACGATTCGAAAACGTTTCTGGCTTAGTATTTGGAGATTCCGTCCAAGCTGTCACGAGCTCTAAAAGCGAGATTTTCACTTCTTTTCGCTCTTTTCCATGGTTTTCTCGCCCATCATCGAAGTCATATTCTCGAGCAAAGTGTATATTCGGAACGCGAGTGGAAAACTGCGTCCAATTACAAGTCAGCCTGTCCATCTAAAACTAGACCTGGTTGTAAAAATTTGAGCAGAAGATATCTTCAGTATAAGGCGACTGAACTTTATTCATTCAAAAAATTTTTAGAGCTTTTCGTATCTTCTCTATCTATACAGGATGTCCCATAAATAACACCCCGATAAGAAATTGAAATATCTCCACCAGATGTCGACCAATCGATCTGAAATTTTTACCAGTGATAGAGGCATATTCAAAGTTTATATCGATGAAGACATGCATAGAGAAACCCTTTGCTAAGTATCACTATTGACCTCAACACAAAAATTTTACTTTTTCACAGATAGGACAAGAACAATATACTTAACAAAGAGTTTTTCTAGGCATGTCTTTATGATTATAAAGCTTCAACGTGTTTCTATCATTGTTAAAAAAATCAGCTGATTTGCTCCAGCCGTAATGGAGATATTCAATTTTTTGTTCGGCAAAGTGACTTTTGCGCCACTGAGTATATTTTTTTTTTCTATCTATGAAAAAATAAAATTTTTGTGTTGCAGTCACTAGTGATACTTAACAAATGGGCTCTCTAGCCATGTCTTTATGGATATAAACTTTGAATATGCCTCTATCATTGGTAAAAATTTCAGATCGGTTGGTCGACATCTGGCGGAGATATTTAATTTCCTTATCGGGGTGTTATTTATGGGACAGCCTGTATATGGAATTTATTTTGAATAATGACGCCAATAAATTGTAGTTCCCAGCGAAAATCAAGTATTTTTTATTCAAAAACGGTGGAAAAAAGTCTTCCGTCATGTTTCGAACAATACTTTATCATTGAAAAAACTGGATATAACAGTATTAATATCGAAGATTGAGCTACAGTTTGACATCATTGGATCACTGTCTATTGTGGTGAAAGCTATAAAAAATATGCTTTTTTAAGATGCTCGAAAAAACCCGTTCACTGCGGTACCGTGATGTCTTTGTGATAATTGCTTCTAAAAGCAAACTTCCAAAAAACAAATTTTACCATTGTCAGGCTAGTTGTCTTAGCCT
>CAJNSZ010003464.1:0-11137 GCA_905329745.1 Rotaria sp. Silwood2
TGTGGGTGTGGGTGTGGGTGTGTGGGTGGGTGTGGGTGTGGGTGTGGGTGTTGGTGCGGGTGTGGGTGTGGGTGTGGGTGTGCGAAGCAACGACTATACCGATACTCACACCCACACCCACACACACACCCCACACCCACACACACACCCCACACCCACACTATGTCATACAGAATTGCCTTTATTAAAAAGTAAATGGACTTTGACATTGAATGAAAAAATTGAACGATTGATCATAGAGGGAAATTCAATAGTTGAACAATTTGGAGAACAAAGTTATATCTATTTTTCGAATCTTCAAGATCTTCAATTGAAACTTGACTTCACATATGATTCTGAAATTTATGATCGATTTGCAGATGCGGTAATGAAGTTCTTGAAATATTTTAAAAGCCTAAAAACTTTACTGATTTCTTTTAATCGACTATATTCTGAGATGCCAAGATCTACTTCCAATATAGAGTTGAAGAAAATTCTTCAAAGATTAGACAAGAATGAAATTGAAGAAAACTATGAAATCAAAGATGATCATCGTCAGTATGTCATTTTTTTCAAAAAAAAACCTACAACCTCTGAGTTTTTATCAACTTTTTCTGTTAATTGATTCATTCAACTTTTTTTCATAATAAAACTGAAAATATACCGAATTTTCTGTATGATCTTCGAAATCTACATTTCTATTAATCCGATATAAAACTAATAAATCATCAACTTATTATTTATTATCGATTGGAACCAAGAAGAATATGGGTGTGAGTCTGGATGTGGATGAAGAGAACATCCACGTCCACTCCGTACGCATCTTTCATGATACTACTTCGCTACTTATCTCTTTTAGAATCTTCAAACTAAAATTATATAACGGAGAGTCAAATGAAAAGTCGTAGGATAAGGTAAGGATAGAAATCTTATATAGGATAAAAGTTGAACTTTTACAGAGTATGCTAAGGTAAGTGTAGGACGTTATTGTTCTCAGTCAGGGTAGATAATATAAAAAAACAGCTTACCCTGTACATTTATATATCCAAGCCACCTAATCGATCATGATTCAAAGACGTTCTGGTCTAGTAGTGAAACTCGCCATCATTTTTCATACTTATTAACAGTAATTATAAGAATACATGTCTTAACAGTGACTAGTGCTTTATCAAGAAATTTATTTAACACATCTCGATTGACTTTTACTCAAACATGAACACATTTGTCATGGAATTAAATCGATAAGATATTATTTATTTGCTTATATGAGAAATTCAAGAACAACCAGCATAAATAAAACTTCTCCTTTTTTGCTTTCATCTTTTTCTTTTGATTATATTCTGTATTCGGAATCCCTACTTTTGTTCACCTTACGTATGTAAATTGTTTTTTGCCCATTCTTTTTCTAGAGAAACATATTTGATAAAGTTTACTAAGAAGACTATTGTGAACGATGGGGTGCGGATGCATATACCTCTAAATTCTGTGAAACAAATTTCACATCCACACTCACACATCCTTCAGAATTGTAATTTGGTGATCATTAACATAATGGGTGACCTCTTGTAAACTTTATCTATTACAGGAAAAATTTCGGATCTATGAAAATAACATATCTTGAAAAGACATGCTTTCATCCAAACGGGAAACTAGAGTAGAGTAGTTGTTCTCTCTCTATGTTCGTCTATTTCCATTTTAGTATGAAATTCACAAAAAAAACTTTAGACTGGATGAGTTTAGTTAATCACTAGAATGGCTCTCATCTATGATGTAAACCATAATGAGTCTAAATTATTGTTCAAACGTCTTTCGAATTCTTTTTCATATATGAAAAATTTCTTTTAGATGAATTACTGATTTATTAGAGAAAATGATAAAAATGAACATCTGTTTAAATAAGATAAACATATAGATAAAAAATAAATGTATAGATAATTAAAAACCACAACTACGACCATTAGGAAGTGTCATTGAACCTTCACAATTTCTTAATGTTCCTTCCAATCTATCAACAACAGCACCATTTCTATCATAAAATATTGCTGCAAATGAAACTGATGTTGGTCGTCCAGTATTTAAATCATCATATGATAATGCAACTTCCCATTGTACATCACCTATATTATTTTGTAAATGTTGACGTATTCTTCCTTCAGCTTCAAACCAATCAATTAATATATGTGATGCTCGATAATTACGATTTAAACTACGATGTTCTGGAAACATATTATATGCTGCTGGTGGACCATTAAATACACTTGCAACAATATGTCCACGTTCATCTCCTGATAATGCATTTAAATTTGTTCTCATATATTGTGTACTTGTACTACCTGACGATGGAAAATTAACTCGATTATTTGGATTATAATGTCGAGGTGTTATTCGTGCTATAACAAATTCAACCCGTTCAGTGTATCCAAACAAACCACGTGGTAGTCGTCGAACAACGCTTTCCTACAACAACATAAAATACTTAGAAAAAATTTTTCTTCTATTATTTAATTATTTTTTTTAAATAAAACGACAAACTTTAACTGACCTGAATTGGATTATTAGGATCATTAGGTGTTATTCTTCGAATTTGATTTGAATTTTGTATTAAACGTTGATAGATTTCTTGTAATATTGTATTAATAACTAATGTTCCAACAACATATATGCCATGAGCTCCTGGTCGATTACATTGATTTGGTTGACGCTTTTGACGGTTTGTATGTAACATACCATATTCTTCATATTTTGCAAGTGACAATATTTCATAATCATATCTTGCATCAGCATTTCCATCAATTTGAAATGCAAATGTCTTTGAATCTATTTGATTATAAATTATATTAAGTTTAGCATAATTTATTTGTCCCGATCTTGATAATGATTTTGTATTATCACTAAGAATATTTATTCCTTGATCAATACTCCATATCATAACTCCTTAAAATAAATAAAAAAAATCGAATTTCTATTTCATTTTATGTAGTTTTGGAATAGTTTTATTCAATTTGTTTTATACTCAAGTTCATATAGTTCTTAAAACAAGAAATTTGATATAGTAGATTAATAAGCTTAGCTTTTTCTAATGTACATACGTAAATTTGTTGAACAAAAGTGTCATACATTCCAGAATAATTCATTTACTCATAAGTTTTCCATATTTTCAACGCTTCCTGTATTTTTATTTCTTGATTTATTTCTTAGTTAGACATGCAAAAATGAATGGAATGACTAATCATTTTGTCAATCAGACTAGTCACTTTTATAGTAGTGATGAGTCAACTAGTAATTGATAAGTATCATAAACTCGAATAATTGACTACAATCCATTTCAAAATAGAAGGCGAGTGATTGTAAAATGAATAACTTGTGAACACGATGAGATATTGCAAAACAGTTGTCAGCAACTTGTAGGCAAATCCGGCGCATATCGAAGTATGGAAGGAATGAAAGAAAAATGTCGACCGAGTTTCTAGCGAGTTTTCAGATGAATCTTGGGAACAGAGCTGAGCATAGAACAGGATGAATTTAAAATTTTTGTTTTGTCCTGCTACCCACCTGAACAGGACAGGACTAATCAGTTGATCCTATATTTTATAGGATCTTTTTCACAATTTTCACATTACACATATTATTCCATAATACTTGATATAAGTTTACAAGAAAGAAGATTAGTCTTATTCATGAACGACTAACTCACATTTTATTGATTAGATCGATGCAAAAGAATAAAAATTTTTCTAATAACGTATTTTCTTTTTTGTTTTGTAAAGACTCTTATTGTCCTGCTAAATGTCCTGTCCTGTGCTGTAGGACAGGACAGAAAAATTCGTCCTATGCTCATCTCTGCTGTAGAAAGTCACGATTATTTTTAGGGATCCAATATTAGATTTTCAGTATTCACATGTGCATTCTATATACAGAAAAATCTTCTTTCGACCTAAGACAAGCCAAGATTTCTATCTTGTTTCGTTCAGAAATAATATGGGTTCTCCAAAAACCTTTGATTTCGATCAGTTGCCTTTCGATCAACCAAAAATATATCTAGAGAGGAATTTTCGACCACACGGAGCCGATCGCTGATATCTCTTCCCTTTTTCAAAGTAGTCTGCAATCACAGCTCAAACAGTTGATCGAAATCGAAGTTTTCTAGAGAGCCTATAATTTGTGAGCAAACCAAAATAGAAACCTCGACTAGCCGTAGTTCGCAAGAGAGCAGTTTCCTATATAGAATGAACATGTTAAAACTGAAAATCTAATGTTGAATACCTATAAATCATTGTGACTTGCTAAAGATCTACTTGAGAATTCGCTAGAAATTCGGTCAAAATCTTTCGAAAACCGTTTCGAAATATCTCATCTATGTTCGCGAGTTGTTCATCTCAGAATTTATCACCTTCTATTTTGAAATAGACAGTAGTTAAGACATTTTTCGATTAGTCTCTGATTAGTTCAAAAGTAGTCTACTGTTGATAGAACTACTTAAGGAGTCAGGACCATATGTTTTTTGTGCATGAATTTAAATGAAACATAAACACGATTGTTAACATCAATATGAAATACATAAAAACATCAAATATATAAACATGTTAAAAGATAGACGAATACTTTTTGCGGCATGTTTATATAAGAAATAATGTTACCTTTGTTTTTCTTTGTGATTAAATACAGTTTTCTTTTTTGTCTTCATGATTATTTAAAACATCAAAAAATAACTGATTTTAGATATGTCTTTTCAACTATCATTTACCTAAATAAGATTTCTTTTGCAAAATAATTTATCATTGTACATAAAAATTCACCTTTACTATTGTCTGCATACAGAAAGAGTTAAGATAATATATTCTATATACTTAATTTTTTAACTAAATATATATGTATATTACTATAGAAATGTTTTTTTTTTAATTTTACCTTTTAAACAATTTTCTGCTGCATATTTTCGTCTCATTGCTAATGTTTCTTCATCATCATATGCTACCCATTGATCATTATCCCAAACTAATATTTTTGACATTGAATCTTGATTGAATGTTGGAGTTAATTCATTTTTACTAATAATATCTTCTATTTCAAACCATGCAAGTACGCCTCCTGTTTTTGTACATGGACCTGGTTTTCCTGGTTCTTTAAAACAAATAAAAATAGTGGAATAAATAATTATACTATTTGTATTATTCGAACCTTTAAATTTACATCCAACTTTTGTACATGATGGATCAGCTAATGTAAATGATCTTCCATAATAACCAAGACCCAAAACAAGTTTATTTGTATTTACACCATCTCTTAAAAATAATTTTAAGACATCTGTTATTTCTTTAATATTTGTGTGTGATTTAACATATGGTCCTAATGATGCAATATCCCTATCCCATGCTCCATGTATATCATATGTCATAACATTAATAAAATCAAGATATTTTGACATTTCACCAATTTTAAAATGTCTTAAATACCAATAACTAGCTGGTGCTGCAATAGTTATTAAATAATTATTACCAAATGTATCTCTCATATCTTTAACTAATTTAACATAATTATTTGTATCCTCTGGTGAACCACCACGATCATCAGCTGCTGGATACTCATAATCAATATCAATACCATCAAATTGATATTTTTTTAAATAATTAGAAACTGATGTTATAAAACGTTTTCGAGAAGCTGAAATGAGAACAAAGTAAGTATGATTACAAAACAACAGTACAATATGCACTGACGAGCAAACTCTACCAAGTAATTAAAAGCTTTACAATTCATATTTACGCCATAAGTAGTGCTTTGTAGAACTAGATGAATTCTAAAAGGGTTTTCTTGAATAGGCCTATTTAGTTAAGATATGAACAGTTCAAGATTAGGATCAAAAAATGTAGATAGATTGTCTGTTGTGCATGAATTATAATACTAACATATATCAAAACAGAATTTATTGTTAAAATGCTCATCGATAAATCGTGAAGCTGTTGAAAGAATTATGCCGTGATGTTTATTTGATGATCTAACTGCTACATAAAAGAAGCACCAAGATTGTAACCTAGTGTCATGTGACCGAGTACTTTTCATCAGATATGGTAGATGTTGGAAAGATCTATGTTTTGATCATGTTTTCGTTATTTATCACATTTACTAAACTATTACCTACAAAAACTAATCACTCATGTTTCAGTTCTTCTAACAATTTCACTGTTTGTTTTAATTTTTTTCATCTATTACACCAGCGAATAAAAGAATTTCAGGCATGTCTACGCCGCTCTCAGGATGATTTATAGGAAATGCGTAAAACACTTCAAACTATGAATATTTTGAAAAATAGATTTTTCTTTTTGACATATGTTAGTATTATAATTCATGCACAACAGACAATATATCTACATTTTTTTATCCTAATCTTGAACTGTTCATATCTTAACTAAATAGACTCATTCAAAGAAATCCTTTTAGGATTCATCGAGTCTCACTAAGCACTACTTATGGCGTAAATATGAGCCGTAAAACTTTTAATCGTTTGGTCGAATTTTAGCGTTAGTTGCTTCATTAATATCTGAAACTACTTATAGTTTTATTATTTAATAATAGTTTAATATCTTTATATTTTATATTTAGTCTAATAACGAAAAAATTTACGTAAGAATCTTATCAGATTCTTCTATACGATTAAGAACGTACCGAACCTCAGACTAAATCAAGACTCTCAGTCTCGATCACCTTGAAATCCCTAAATAAGATTCAATCTTTAGGATAAGTACTCTAAAACAAACATTGAACGCCTAAATTCCTTTTTTTTTATCTATTTAAAGATTCTTCAGTACCTGTCTTATAAAAAATTGTAATCGTTCGAATTCATATTCATAAATTTATCTACTTTCTTGAACGGTTTATCTAACACAAAAAAAAAGTCTAAATCGATTTCACATACCATCAGTTGATATAATATTATGAAATTCGGTTCTTGTTGGCCCTGGATCATTAAATGCCCAACCTCCAACACTTATTAAAACTTTTAAATTTGAATTAATTTGTTTTAAAGCAACAAATTGTTGCATATTATCTTCTTCTTCTTTTGTGTTTGGATTTACCATAATACCATTTGATATATTACCAAATGCATAATTTAAATGTGTATAATCACGTGGATCAATATTAATTGATTTATATGATTGACATGAACGATAAGCAGCCCATGATGCATAATATCCAACTTGAATTAAATTATTTTGATTATTTGAACATTTTGGTAATTTTTTATCACCACAATTATTTTGACATTTCTTAGATATATCGCAAAAATCTGATGTTGTACCACAAAATCCATATTGACTACAACAAACATTTAATGGACATAATTTTTGTACACCATATTGACCACATTCAGCTTTTGCATTACAATTTGATAAACATCCTTGACCACAAAAATCTGGTCCATAACCACAATTACCATATTTACTACAACAAGCTTTATTTGTACATTGTTGTGTTTTAGAACATGTTTGGCATTGAACATAATTATATTCAAATAGATATAATAATAATGAAATAAATAATATTTTCATTTTATAAAAATAAATCTATAATTAATAATATTCACAAGAAAATTTCAACATACGATTTTTCTTATTACAATTTTTGAAACTATATTCTTTTACGATACATACATATATATATATGTCGCTTTCCTCTTTCTTTTGTTTCTTAAAATAAAATTTGCTAAATTATCGTCTATTGATGTATGCATATTGGGGAACTAATATGCGTCATTATTACTCAATTTTATACAAAGACATAAATAGAGTGGGATAAACACCTTCCCATCCCTGTATTTTAAATTTAACTATTTATACATCTAATTTTGAAGTTCATGTATGCTACAACCTCTCCCTTACGCCCCTGGTTTTATATATAAAAATTTTAACGTATTTATGGATTTACAATTCCTCTGACCTTGGTTTTTATTTTGATGTTTTACTGAAAATTATTCCTTGTAAATGGAAGGTATTTTTTCTAGTTCTCATTTTATTTTGTCCCTAATACACTAAATTACTTATGTTAGATTTTTTGTGGGATAATTGAAGTTGTAACAAGAATGACTCATTATATTTGACAATGGTTTATAAATGGAAAGTATATATAAAGAAAAAAAAAAACATCATGTGCGTAGAAAGGAATATTACAATTTGTTTTCTTTGTTTTTAATGATTATATCGTAATGGGGATGAAAAAATTACCAGTGACTCATTCATATATCCCACATGAACAATATACAGTGATGACAGAACATAAATATAACTAGACGTAAGTGGGTGACTGGTATTTTTCCACCACATTATATAAATAGATAGATTTACAGTATCAATCAGTATTTAAATAGTTGGTTTGAAACGAATCAAATTATTGCCATTATTGAAAAAAAAACAGTTGTTCTTTGGTTCAATAACTATTATTAGTTTATTACAAGACAAAATAATTTCACTTACAAAATATGAAGATGAACTACGGTAAGTTGATAGAATAAAATGTAGCAAATTCGAATTTAATTCGATATCTTCGAATTTATGTTCAATTTTGAATTCGAATTCGAATTTGAAATTGTTATTAGGTAATTTCTTCGTACTTTATATATTGAACAAATAGCTATCAGAAGAATGATAATAAAGCTAGTTTTCAAAATCTAATTTATTTAATCTTTTTATATAAAACTTAATTAACATTTGTATTGATCAGTTTTGTTTTTGAATCAAAATCTTGATTTTTTGGCTATCTAATTGTATATCGATAGTAATCTACAAAGTTTTCTTGTTTGATTTGAACCCAAATATTGTTCTGATGTATACAAATCTGTATGGTAATTTTAGGACAATAGATTTTTTAAACGAAAGTAACGTAAAAAGTTGGTATCTACCAAAATTTTCTCATCTACTGACGAGGGAAGGTCACCAACTGTTCAATCGCTTTTTTCTCAAAATCTAGTGGATTATAAGTAATCGACCATGCTGATTCTGAATATCACAATGATTTGGGCGGATAGATCTCCAGAGTGCCGATTTCTGGAAAACCATGTTTTCCAGCCAAAATTTTTTTTTGCTTAAAATGATTTTTCTATATGTCTAGATGAAAGGCCATATCTCAAAACCTATGAAAATATATTTTGTTTGTTATTTCATCGCTTATGAAGAGCGCTACGATCATGAAAAGTTTCCATATGTCAAGGCAGAGTTGGAATCGATTCATCGATTTAGACCGATTCTCTTTCTATTATCGAACGTGGACGTATATATCATGATTTTTCTTGTTGTTCGTGTTCGATAAAAGAAAGACAGCTCGTCTAAAATAGTAGACTAGTTTCGATTCTGTGCCAACAATTTTTACCTTTTTTTTTCGTATATTCACGAACATAGTGCGAACTACAATATTTTCTTTGACTTTTACATATATATTCTTGAATATTTCTACAAACGTTTATAGCTGCTACAATATCTGATATTCAGTACTAATAAATATCTGCCAAAAGTTGAGAGGGAAGTCACTTCTTATTTTTATATTCTTTGTCTTGATTCTGCACTTCTTTTTATGTTTTAGGAACCATGAATGTAGCCAATATCATAGATTGTCTGTCTAATTTACTGAAAGATAATTTAACTTTAAATTCAGCATCATGTATCTCACAAAAAGAACGTGAAGTTGCACAGCATTTGAGCGAAACAATCACAAAACTTAATGAATGTAAAATTTTTGAATTTGAAGTAGAGACAACATTAGGTGTAGGCGAAACATCAAATGAATATGAAAATGAAGATGATAAAAACACGTTCTATGATGATAATAGTTCGGAAGCGGATGATGAGTGGGAGTCGAAAGAGAACGAACGAGAACGTCATGATTTAAGCGACTATTCTTTAGAGTATATGAAAGAAGTTGTTGCTTATGCCGATGCCAAAGATTCATCGGGTAAGCGAAGACGAGCATGGAAATCAGTACATGAAAAATACAAGAGAATTCCAGCTCAAACATACATTAGTCGTTTTCGTAAATATCTTGAACAACAAGGGACAAAGAGACAGAAAATACAAAAAGTTGATGAAATGGTATTTCAAATGTTTGTGGAAGCAAGAGAAAAGAATCTTATGGTACATGATGTAGATATTCAAAGATGGGGCTTGAAAGTAGCCAAATATATGAAGTTAAATGAATTTCATGCATCAGATGGATGGGTTAAAAATTTCAAAGGTAGACACGGTATTGTTTCTCGTCGAGTGACAAATATCGTAACAAAGCATGAATCAGCAAATCTTGAATTAATTGAGAAATCAAAAGAAAATTTTATTAAAGATTTTTTATACACGTTCTTCTCATTTTAGATCATCACAGATTTTGAATACCGATCAAGTTGGTATCGAGAAAGAAGTACATTCTACTCGAACTTTATCGTTTGGAGGAGAAAAGAAAACATTTGGTGCTGTTGCTTCAAAACATGCAACAACTCATTCATATACTGTACAACCAATGATCTCACTTGATGAAAAACAGATAGGGCCTGTACTTTTATGTTTACAAGAGCCGAAAGGTAAGATGGGAGAAATTGTCAAACAGAATTTATTTGAACCTTCTAATGTTGTTATAACATGCTCATCTTCAGGTAAGTTGACGTCATCTTTGGTTACTTATTGGCGTGATCATTGTCTCTTACCTTCTATCGAAAATAAATGTCTTTTACTTTCGGATAGTTGGTCAGGTCAGAATGATGCGTCTCTGTACAGTAAAACCAATTGTAAAAATAAGCACATAACACGAATTCAGATTCCACAGAAAACTACAAATGATTTGCAACCCTTGGATGTCTATTATAATCGTCAAATGAAAAATTTTATTAAAAAAATTTACAACAGGGTTGCTTTGGATGAAATACCAATTCATATGTACGAGAGAAATAACATAATAAAGATTGTATCATTAGTTCACAATCAGCTTTCAGCACCAATTTTTCATCCAATGATACGTTATTCGTGGTTTGCTAGTAGGCTGTCAAAAATAGATCCATCTCCTTTTTCTAGTATGAATGAAGCGTGTTTTCCACCAATAACATCATATGAAAAGTGTTCAGTACAAAACTGTGACGAAGGTGTTTTAATTACTTGTGCCTTTTGTTCAAAGAAATTTTGTTTTTATG
>CAJNSZ010003465.1:0-11133 GCA_905329745.1 Rotaria sp. Silwood2
ATGACATATGCGAACAAAACAAATCTTATTGAAATTTTATTATTACGATTTTAGTTGAAGTATGATCAAATTACATAGAAAAATAGGCTATTCTTTTCTCCATCAGTATATACAGAGAAAGAGTTCTTTTGCGTTTTTATAAGAAATGAAAGTGTCACTCTCACTACGTTTTGACTGCCCTAAGTGGTTCACGTAATCTAGCTTGAAAATCTTTTGATGTATCTGCCTTTTTCAGTGCCAATGAAATATTTTGGTATTCTCGCTATTTTTTTATTGTTATGTTCTTGCATATTTACATTTTGTATGCGAAGTGTCAGCTCAATTGCATCGATCACTACAACCGTATTTAAACGAATACCGTGGATCTTCTTCGTCTTTTCCGACAAGCATTACAGCATTTCTTTTCATTGCATGCGAGTCACCGCCACAAAGAGACGAAAAGTTGATTGATGCAGATGCCTTCTCTTTGCATTTTTCGCGGAAAGTTGATGGCTATGCATAAGAGACACTTGAATAGCTGCTTTCATTTGCATAGAAAAAATTCAATAAGAAAATAGAGAGAAAGTTGCGGTTTTCACCATTCGAAGGAGCAGATCAAGATGCATCGAAGGGTGTATTATAGGCTTTTATAATATTGATTTCTGAAATACTTTTATTCAATTTTCTAAGTATCGAGATAATGTATTTTTTGTAAAAAAATGAAAAAGCACAAAAGTCAGCTTTTCTCACAGAAATTGCTAGAAAATCGTATTAAAGGCTCGACTAGAACACATAATATTCATCTCAGCCTTCCGCAGGTTCTAGGTCTTTGATTAGTGGTTTGAATGTACACCTGCTTATTAAAACTTCACTTTAAACAACTTGCAGGATAAATTTATTCTTAAAAATTTGTATTGAAAAACTTATAAAAAACCCGATCAGAAAAATCTGTAATATATTGTTCGATGCATCTTGATCTGCTCCTTCGAATGGTGAAAATCGCAACTTTCTCTCTTCTTTCTAACAAAAGTTATGCAAGAAATACTCACTAGCATTCCTCTTGCTATGACATATGCGAACAAAACAAATCTTATTGAAATTTTATTATTACGATTTTAGTTGAAGTACGATCAAATTACATAAAAAAATAGACTATTCTTTTTTCTATCAGCATATACAGAGAAAGAGTTTTTTTTTGCGTTTTTTTATCAGGCATGAAAGTGTCGCTCTCACTACGTTTAGACTGCCCTAAGTACTCGATGGAAAGAAGAACATTTTAATCCTCTATCGTAAATCCTATAGATTTCTCTCGGAAGCCCACCATTCTTTGATGAAATACGAGATTGTGATATGCTCATAGATGGTCATCGAACATCACGATGATGTCTATGCGTGCTTTTGACTTCATCTTCTGATTCCTCTTGTTTCAATTCGTATCTCGGAAAACTTTCAAATCAATTGGATGGTATTTCGAGGAACACACAAAAAATCGCCCCGTTTTTATCGTAAAAATATCGCTAAGCAATCCTGCATTCTACTAGGTTTTTTGAGTTTCGTCGTGCTCAATCCTTTTCGCACTTCATTCCGTTGCATACCGCCACGAGACAGAAGGCACGGGATTGTCACTGTCCCTCACAGAGTGCTGGCTGGTACATAGGCATAACAAAATCTGCGTTATATGACTTTTTGCTTTCAGAAACAAGAATTCTGATCTGATTAAATTCGAAACTCCTCATGGGCTGTAATCATTCAAAGACAGCTATAGTGCCATCAGGTTTTCCATCAACTTCTTCAAACACTAGGGAAGAAAATCCTTCACCTGACTCGAATTCAACAAACCACAAAATAGCTCGTCCAACTTGTGATGCAGATTCAGCAAGCCATCGAACATCGACATCGAAAGCCAAATTTGATTCCGAATCCAATATTGATGATTCGAGCTCAAGTGAAATGTCTGATCTAATCTTTTCCGCAATGAGAACGCTTCATGAACTATTGACCGAACCTCAATCTTCTAAAGTGCTTCCTTCATCCATGCCAAAGTTCGAAGTGGCTCAGCGTCGTAATATGGAAAACTTTATTGTTGTTTGGCTTGATGACTCAATCGACGAACGAAGTGAAGATGTGAAAAGGTTTAAGGTAGAATTACAACTGTTAGTCAATGATATTCAGATATTCTCTAACATCGAGGCATTTTTCGAATACATCAATATAATCCGCGATGAGAAAATATTTCTCATCGTTTCTGGAGCATTCGCCAAACAAATAATGCCTGAAATTCATCGCTCATCTCGATTTGATTCAATTTACGTCTACTGTTCGGAAAACGATAAGTACGACGAATGCACGCAAGATTTTCGGAAAGTGCAGGGCGTTTTCACTCAAATAGAATCGTTGTGCGAACGACTGCGCAAGAATTTTCGTCAAGCCGAAGACGATCTCCTTGGATTTAAAATCCTCGAAAAGTCTCCTTCGAACGATCACCAACAAGAAGCGAGCTTTATGTACGCTCAACTGATCAAAGAGACTCTGCTCGAAATGCAAGATGATGATCTTATAGATATGATTGAGTTTTGTCGTCTCCAATACGAAGGCAATCCGCCAGAATTGCAGGTGATTTCTGAGTTTGAGCAGGACTACGAAAAACATTCTCCCGTTTGGTGGTATACAAGAGAGAGCTTCATTTATAAGATGCTCAATAAGGCTCTTCGCACACAGGATATTGATACTCTCTATAATTTTCGTGTATATATTCGTCATCTACACAACGAACTCACAAAACTCTACAATGAAGCCAACCAAAATGAAGAGATTATAGTTTATCGAGGACTGGGAATGGAAAATGCAGATTTCGAACAGTTGCAAAACAAAACTGGTGGACTTCTATCAATTTCGAATTTTCTTTCCACAAGTGCCAAGGACAGTGTGGCCCTCGGATTTGCCAGTTCATCACTAAGCAACCCAGAGAAGACTTCTGTCTTAATGACAATCAAAGTTGACCCATCCATTCACACAAACGTGCCCTTTGCCGATATCGATGCGATTAGTTATTACGCTGGTCGTGAGAAAGAGTGGCTCTTCAGTATGGGTGCCGTGTTTCGCATTGGAGAGATATACAAACGTTTCGATGGTATTTACTCTATTCAACTGACACTCACAAGTGATACCGACCCTCAATTGAATCAGTTGGCGGAAAACATAAGAAGCAAGGTTAACATAGGAAATCCATTGTGCCATCTTGGTCACATATTATGCCATATGAAGGAATGGGAAAAAGCCGAACGTTTTTATTTGAAGGCGTTAGAAACGGAGAGTGTGGACTTTCGTCGTGCTGTCATTTTCAACGATCTGGGAAGTATTTACTGCAACTTAAACGAATTTGAGAAAGCCGTCGACTTTCACAAGCAATCGCTCGCAATCAATCAATTCTCTCCGATGGGAAATAAGCTGGCGATTAGCACGAACTACAGCAACATGGCCATGGTCTACAATAGGCAGCACAAGTACGATCTCGCTTTTGAATATGCAAGAAAAGCTCTTCAGGCAGATCTTAACAATCCGTTCAGACTGCACTGGGATAAAATAGCGAATCGATATAGCCATATTAGCGATGACATTTCATCCACTTATCTCATAACCAAATTCGAAAGTGTCGATGCATGTTCAACACATGCGCATCGTCTAATTAACGAACGACCCTGGCTCTGTATGGGCAAAGAAAATATGAAGAAGCTCTCTCTTACAACATGCGTGCACTTCATCTGTACAAAAGATCTCTACCTCCTACCCATCCATCAATCGCCGGCGCTTATAACAACTGTGCCTTCGTGTTTATCGTAATGCGTTGTTTATTAAGAGCGCTGAACTACCTGGAAAAAGCAATCGACATTGCACATAAATCTTTACCGCCGAATCATCCTGACACAAAACATTATGAAAAAACTATCAACGACGTTCATCAATTAATTCGGGATGAAAGACATCTGGAAATGCTCGATCGCAGACTCCAAAGCTATAAAGACGCTCTTGCGACGGAGCTCGATCAACCTGAATCCAACCTGGAGAAGATCGCTGGCCTACACACGGCGATTGCCAATGAGATCCGATTTACCAACCTCGTAGTCAAGGTGTTTATGAACTCTCTTCGTGTCCGACAGTTCTTCTTCACCGAGTTGTTGAACATTCTCCGTCTTCGACTTGCAATGTAACGCCGAAGAATCTTTGCTCCACCATCAATGTGCGCTAGACATCGGACTGCGAAGCCTTTCTTTTAATCAGGTTGATCTCGCTTCCTGCTACCATAACCTGGCCATAGCCCTTGACGACCTCGGTCGATTTTCTGAAGCGGCCGATAGTGAACGAAAAGCAGTTGATGTTGCGTCAAGCCCTGATTACATCGACCGCTCACACAAGCAACTTTATCAAGCATATCTGGAGTTGTACGAAGAAAAAATGGACTAGAAAGAATATTGATTTACCAAATAACTATATTGAGGGTCAAGGTATAAGGGCGGGTTAAAATGAAATTAATGATAAGCGAAAGTCAAAATGGAATTCTGAAAAACAATTCTCTAATATCGTTTCATTTATGCACCAAAACAATATTCGTCTAAGGGTGTCGGTGTGGATGTGAGTGTGCGTGTGGGTGTGCCTGTGAGTGTGAGGGCGTGGAAGGGTATGGGTGCGAGTGAGTGTGGATCTGTAAGTGGATGCGGATGGGTGTGGGTGTGGGTGTGTGTGTGGCGTGTGGGTGTGGGTGGTGCGGGTGGGTGTAGTGTGGGTGTGGGTGGTGTGGGTGTGTGTGGGTGTGGGTGTGTGTGGGTGTGGGTGTATGTGGGTGTGGGTGTGGTTCTGTTTATCCACAGGCACACCCACATCCACACCCACACCCACACCCACACCCACACCCACACCCACACCCTTGTTTTTTGAAACTAGTTAAACAGTTATCAACACTAAAAATATTTAGGAGAATGAGAGTTTTTCTCAGTAAGAAAATATATTGGTATTTATGGAGAATAGGTAAATTGTAATTTCCATATCTAATAAAGTTTACTGGCAGTTTTACAGTAATTCATGAAATTCTGTTTATAGTTTGCCTGAAGTTTTGCTAAACATTGCTTTTCCAAAAAAGCACTGAATATTACGCCTTTTCTTAAGTTTGAATTTTTTAAAAATACTTCCGAATTTCTGTATTTTCCAAAAATTGTTTATCATAGAAATTATCTTGAAGCTGTTCAGAGATTTATAAAGAGGATGTTGGGAGTGAATTTGTAAATTAATCTAACCAAAACTATCCACACTCATACTCATATCCTTAAAACACCTGCCCCTTACACTCTAATATGTGTTTATTTTAGGACTCATATCAAATACAAAATAACTGAACAAGAGAGATTTTCTCTTGATCATTTCATTTTTCTTTCTAATATGTTTTAGTTAAGTTACATTAAGCAAAATCCATTTCATGATTCAAATCAAGCCTTATGAAATTTTTTTTTATTGTCAGTTTTCTTATAAGTGGTTTTCATTTATCAATATAACATTATAATTTGTGATGCTGTTAGTTTTTCCATTCATGATCGATCTTTGGTATCATAAGATCTTGAATAAAGTTATTTGCACTCCATATCTTATCATTTTAATTAATTTTTGGGCAGAATGAGAAGTAAGCAAATATATTTCGGGTGATATCATAATCCTTCTGTTTTCTATTTCTGTTAAATGTATACCATCTAACTTTGCCATCATAAAATAGTTATTTCGTGTATGATTTTACTTCTGAGATTGCATTCAGCTGTATCAATGCTAGGTAACTAGTCACAATTCAAAAAATTGCTGTGAATATTGACATTTGGAATTTAGTTCCTTTAATTACAATTTGAGTAACAACAAAATCACAGTATATAATATAAAATATGGAGTTACTTTTATTGCTTTTCGTTATTTATTTCGCATCATTCACTTTTGCAAGTAAAATATTTTTCTACTCAAAAAAAAAAAATAGTGGTTGTTTCTCTTGTTATTATTTTTCTTTTCTTTTACATTCAGCTATCAACGCTGAAGTAGATTATAGCATCTATGTCAATAATATTAATATTATCCATCGAAATCCATTTTCTGTCGAAATAATTATTCAATACGGTTATAAAAATTATTCATAAAAATTGTTCGAATATCAAACATAGTTTCTTAGCGTCAAATTCTGTATAGTATTTAGCCAAAAAAATAAAATAAGGATAACTTTTGAATAATTTTTTGCCAATATTTCAAAGACAAAGTGTATTACATAAAGTTTTCTGCGAAATTATTCTCTATTCATCAGTTCTGATGACTTATATTTCGATCTAATTAATTATTAATAAACATTTTATTTTACGTGTTTTCATTGAAAAATACAGATTGTTACTTTAATATGAGCATAAGCCTCAATGAATCCTTGTTCAATAGGAAATAAAAACAATACTACTTTATGAAATTATTTATTTAGCTCATACCGAATTTCCTATTTGTGCTAACATTGGTAAAACAGTTAAACATCATCTCTATTTAATATTTCTTTATTCAAATCAACAGATGATTTCCATTTCTATGATTATAAATATGTCCTAAGAAAAATCTTAATAGATATCCGAGTCTATCTCCTATTGGCTTACATGTCCTTCACGAATAAACTTTTAAATACCCTTATACTGATGTTAAAAACTAAACAAAAAACTTTTCTATATTAAACGATGCATATCCATCGACAAGCATATATTGTTTGAAAAGTTTACAAAAAAGTTTCAATTAATAAATACAAATTCAAAGTAAAACTTGATATAAAAAATTTGCCAGAACTAAGTTCATTAATTATGCAATCAGAGGATAGCATCATTGATCAGGATTTGACAAAGGAATTCAGTCGACTAATGTCTTTACTAATTTACAATTAATTAATATTAAAGATATTGAAGATTTATCTAATGATATTGAATCATTGATCTAATTATGATCATTAATATTAAATAAAATTACAAATTTGAATAGAATACTCGATGAAAGTTTAGATAAATTAATTAGTCTTAATACTTTAAATTTAATTGAGGTATCACATTTATCAAACATTTCATTGAACAAAAATTATTTTCAACTCTTGAAAAAATTAGAAATAACAAATTTGAGTATTAATAATATTCAATTAGAAATTAGCCTAAATTATCAACTTCAAAAACTATATTGAACTTTTTATTAAAAATTATTCAACTCTCAAATATGTTTCAATTAGCTTCCATTGATGTTCGAAATTCATCGAGCACGTTAATTTTTGATTCATTACCAAATTATGAATCAATCTCAATCAATAATGCACTTTTTTTATTAACTATTAGTATTACATCCACTCATCCATTGAAAAGTATTTTTTTCAAAATCGTACAAAATCAATACAAAATCTTGATTTATCTAAATGTCAATTAATAATGTTTCTTCAAACTTAACCGACAATCATTCGGTTCTAGATGGAATTACATTGGTTGAGTACAATAATAGACAAATATAGAACAAGAAAAAATGGTACTCGCATAGGCAGAACAAAACAATTATTCATGCGTTAATAGAAACGAAAAGAAGAATATGGCTGTGAAGATGAGTGCACTATTAGTGAAATACGCATCATTTTATTACTAGCTGTTCGTTTCAAAATAGTCAAGCAAGAAAGTAAGTTACTCGTTTTTGATCTGTTTCAATCGATCTCGATAAAGAAAAAAATACAAGCTTGCCCATAAAAGAAAAAAAAGACTAGGCGAGACATAAACCAAGAAGTTTGAAGAGGAAGAAAAGTCTGTACCGATAGTAAAATCGAGTTATTTTAACCATAGACATTGATGATAAATAAGTATGTTAGGAAAAAAACAACGAAAAAAGAAACCATAAAGCGAAAATGTATGGTGTCGTCTACAGTCAAATTATGAAGTGTCGAATATGATTATGATTTACTGTATATAGCGAGATAGTATAAATTATATACACTTTTGTTCAAATTTATGGTCTTTCTTTTCTAACACATAGAAATAATCTATAGTCAGATTACTTTTTGTTGAATCATTAGACGAAAGTCTCAAACTGTATACATCAGAAAAAAAATAATGAATAGGAAAAACAAGGTTTAATTACATTACTGGTTCGTTCAAGTTTGACATGGGTCCATGCAGGATTAATGATACTTTTCGATCAATCAACCACGAAATAAGATTAGGTTTATAGAAAAAAAAAACGTTTGCTTCAAATCGAATTAAGTTATGTTGAGTAGAATGCTGATTTATGTTATAAAAATATCGGATTCATTTTGTTTTTGTGACGTGTATATCTCTCTCTTTGGTTTGAAATCTGTCTTCGTTTGTCTTAAATGAATTGAATTTGATTTTCAATTATTTTTCGAATTGAACTATTTACTTTGCAACATTTTCTTTTAGAGTGATTCTCAAATTATGAGTGAAACTACTCGAAGGCATCTTATTGAACCCAATCGTAACTTGGAAGCATTTTCATTGCTTTGGTGTGATGCAAATGTTCATCAAACAGAAGAAAACCGCAATACACAATCAGAATTACGTGATACAATTAATTATCTTAAAACATTTATTAATATCAATGAAAGTGAACAATATGTTAAACAATCTGAAAATACTAAAATTATTTTGATTGTTTCTGGTAAGATTGGTGAACAACTTGTACCGCTTATTCATGAGTCTTACACAAATACACACAATATATGTTTATTGTTTGAACAAAAAATACTATGAAAACTGGACACAAAAATTTTCAAAAGTAATCTTCTATGTTAATATTAAATAGATGATTCATTGAAAATAAACTTTTGAAATATAAGTGCTAATGTTTTATACACTAATCTAGAAACACTTCAGCTGATGATTGTCATATTCATCTTTAGTTTGAATAGGTTTATATTAAAATCTAACATTTTATTCCTTATAAAACATTATGTTAGAAATAAATATTTTGTTGATGACTTTAAAAAAAAAATTTTCCGTTTTATAAAACCGAAATTTATGTATATATTTATTTATGAGATATTGTTTTTTTGCCTTTCAATTTAAGGTAGCCTCGGTAATTACGACAACAAAAGATTTAATCGAATATATCTCTATTGATCATATTAAACATAGAGAAATCGATGAGGTTGAAATGAAATTTGACACATTCAATCTAGCTACTGTTTCACAACAAACATCAAATGCAAGTTTTATATGGTTTCGACTTTTAATCGAACATATAATAAGACTAACAGAAGGATCATCAGTTCCTGAACTTATTCAAATTGCCACACAACAATATAATGGTAATAAAAAAGAACTAGATATAATAGATGAGTTTTCATCAACTTTTTCTCCAAGTAAATCATTATATTGGTATACAGGAGAATCATTTCTCTATCGTCTACTTAACAAATCTCTTCGAGAAACTGATATTGATATGATGATTTATTTTCGTTCAATTATACAAGATTTAAATCAACAATTAGCTTTAGAAAAACCATTTGATGGATCAATAATTACTGTTTATCGAGGACAAATTATTGATAAAACAGAATTGTGTTCAATCAGATCAAATCAAACATCATATTTAGTAATGAAATCATTTTTATCAACATCAAAAAGTCCTAAAAAAGGTTTAGAGTTTGCTGAAAAAAACACCACCATCGAATGGATTAGAAGCTGTTTTATTAGAAATTGAAGTTGACACAAAATTACAAAGTATCAAACCATTCGCTGATATAACATATTTAAGTGTTTATCAATATGAAGAAGAAATTTTATTTAGTTTAGGTTGTTTACTCAAGGTTAAAGAAGTTGTACATGATGCAAATGAAGATTTATGGGTAATGAAATTAGTTTTATGTAGCGTTGATGATTCAAGTATAATGAAAGATTTCTATGATGAAATGAAGAGTAGAATTAATGAAAATGTTGATCTTATTTCATTTACTGACTTTTTATATGATATGAATGTAGGTTTTGACACTGAACACAAATACAGATAATTTCATCACAAAGTGATGACGATGATGATGATCCTGGTGTAATAGTATTTTCAAGAGATGATAAGGATGAAGGAATTATCTTTTATCAAAAAGCTATAGACGAAAAAATGAATTCATCATCAAATATTAATTATTTGCATATAAAAAATAATCATTTTGAGATTGCTAAGCTTTATTATTATAAAGAAAATAATGTTAATGTTGCAGTTGATTATCTAGAAAAAATTATTCAAGATTTACAAATGAAAATGAATGATTATCCTTTATTAAAGCTTGCAAAAATTTATCAAAGTATTGGAAAATTTTATTTGATGTATTTAAATAAATATGAAAAAGCATATGAATATTATGAAAAAAGTTTGGATATACGAAGAAAATTATTACCAGATG
Organism: Rotaria sp. Silwood2; assembly: GCA_905329745.1. Classification (NCBI taxonomy): domain Eukaryota; kingdom Metazoa; phylum Rotifera; class Eurotatoria; order Philodinida; family Philodinidae; genus Rotaria; species Rotaria sp. Silwood2. Next base: position 10,412 of record CAJNSZ010003465.1, read on the forward strand.
ATAATACATTGGTAACTCAAGTAAAATGTGAGATTATATCTGTTTATAATATGATGAAAAATTTCGATCATATATTGGCTTTAAAAAAAAAGTGACAAGAATTGGTAAATAAACAATTAAATAAAATATACGACAAAGATCTCTGATATTGTAGATGTAGAATTTGATGACTTAAATCTACATGAGAGCATTGTAAGACTTTGAATATAATGAAAACACGAAAACTTTTAGAAACAAATTTCAGTTTATATATGTTTAATATGAAAACAAGGTAGACCAGCAATAGAAACTATAACGCTTAGAAATAGAGATCGGCGGACCTAATAATAGTTCGATTCGCTACTCTTATGCTTTTTTTATACTGTTTATCAAGCTTTCTGCTTGCGATAAGTGTTAGAAACTACACAAAAAAAAAAACATCATTACGGGTAAGAAACACAAATAACACTTTAACTAAATGTTCAACTTTAATTAATGAGAGAATCTACAGAAGGCATCTCACTATTTGATAACAAGAAAATTCCATAATTCTTGTGCCGTTATTGATATCGACACTCTGAAAACCCATTAAGCTCAATTGTACATAAAATTCGAAGTTTTCTTAAAGAGTGATTTGAATTTTCAAACTTTTGGGATCAATATTTATTGTTTCTGCATACACCCTAGCTGTCATGTCGTACCTAAGGGAACGATCAAAACTAAAAAAAAAGCATATGGAATAC
>CAJNSZ010003466.1:0-11133 GCA_905329745.1 Rotaria sp. Silwood2
TAAGCATGTTGTATGTTTGCTGCCGTCGATGTTCCCATTTAGTAAGTAGATTGTCTAAATTTGATGCATTCGATATGAAATTAAATCATTATAATCAAGATATTAATCAAATGAAGTTTTGCATTAATGATATTCTTTGTCCTCTTATCAAGGAAGTCTCTAGCCAAGTCATCCAAAAGGCAAAAGGACTAAACAAGCATATTCTTTCACCTTTGTATAACAAACTAGTAAACTTTATGTCAAAAACTATCCCTCCATCAAATGTCATTGATGTTCCTACTGAACATACAAATACTGGTGAATGCTTTACATCCAATAGTGATATAAATTAAGCAACATCGAATGAATCCAGATGCTAGTATATTTTTTCCCATACAAAAAGATTTACAACATATTCCAATCCCTAATGTATCCAACAGACAAAAGAAAATTTTTCAGGATCTGATCTAGGAATGGACCACAACATCAACTTTAGACAATCTACTTACTAAATGGGAACATCGACGGCAGCAAACATACAACATGCTTAACATTAGAAGTAAATTATCGTTCTTACTACCAAATATTAGTAGCCTAAGACTTTATCTTTACGAGGGTGTGGGTGGGTGTGGGTGGGTGTGGGTGGGTGGGGGGGGGTGGGGGTGTGGGTGTGGGTGTGAGTGTGAGTGTGGGTGTGGGTGTGGAGTGTGGGTGTGGGTGTGGGTACCACTGAAGAGACGATCAACACTCTAATTCACCCACAACCAACCAGATCCAGACCTATATCCACATCCTCTGTTGCGAATCTGGTGTTATGACTTATGACCGAGACTAAGCAGCGCGATGAAATACAACAGAACGGAGAAAAAGACAATCTCCTTCCCATGGAATCGAACCATCTGTCTCCTGCTTATCGGACAGACGTATTAACCCAATGGGGAAAAATCTCATTCCGAGCCATTCGAATGGCTCGGAATGGCTCGGAATGGCTTGGAATGGATCGGAATGGGTCGGAATGGCTATGGAATGAATAGAAAAATGTAATTTTCTCATAACTTTAAATTCGAATTTTAACGTCTTCGTATTGCTAGAATCGTCAATTTTTAGTTCTAGTAACTGTGTCAATTAGGGATACAACGGTGAAGATCATTCACCGGTCTACTGTCACCGATCCAAACCGATAATCGTACCTACGGCTACGGGTTTTCACCAGTTCTCGACGAAGGAAAACTTTTTTTTCAAGAAAACAACGATGTCTCATAAACGTTGACGAAAGTAAATCGAGGCCGAGGAATCCGAATCTGCAGTCAGATTTTCAAAATTTTATACTCTAGTTCTCGGTGAACTTTAACTGGAAAAGTTTCGCCGTAGAGGCCAAGGAAGTAACTTACAGAATTTTGAAAATCTGACTACAGATTCGGATTCCTCGACCCAGATTGACTTTCGTCAACCTTTATGAAATATCGTTAGTTTCTCAAAAAAAGAGTTCCTTGGCCCAAAAAATCGAGTTCGAAATTTTGAAAATCTGACTGTAGATTCGCATTCCCCGACTCTGATTTACTTTCGTCAACCTTTATACAACATCATTACTTTCTCAAAAAATATTTCCTTCACCGGAAAAATTCAACTGAAAATATTGAAGAACCTACTTCAGATTCGGATTCCTTGACCCTGAATTGCCTTCTGTCAAACTTTATAATGTTCTTTAATCCCACGACCTTTGATCTGCCACAAACATACAGACACACAGACAAGCCCATTTTATTTCATATGGCGCTCCCTTCAGTTGAGGGAATAAGCTTACGAAACGAGCTAACTTTAAGATCCAAAACAGTAATTTACAAAAGTTAGCTATAGACGTGAAAGATTCGGAATAGCTCGGATTGGATAGGAATGGCTGGGAATGGATAGGAATGGCTGGGAATGGCTGGGAATGGATAGGAATGGCTGGGAATCGCTGGGAATGGCTAGGAATGGATGGGAATGCCAGGGAATGCCCGAATGAGTTTTTCCCCCTTGTATTAACCACTGTACTAGAAAGGACATCTTCTCTCCGTCTTACAACCGGATGGGAACAATCCGATCGTAACATCCTCAAAGCCCGAGAGTTCAGCTAATATCTTAAATTACAAATATAATCTCGAAGTGTAGAATCCCATCGTAACCTTCGAAGAATACAAAAGCTCAACACTAGGATTTTCTTATAATTTTCGCAATATATAGGATAGTCTCAGTGACTAAGGGCATAAAATTTGGAATTCATCTACCCAAGGTCTCAAAATCCGATATGGGATGTTAACATTTGTGCCAAGGCTTATGATTCAGGCGCTAACGCCTATCACTTTTTCCTCATACACTTCAACATTTATTTATGATCGTGTAAAAATCGCTCGAAAAATACTCATGCATTCTCTTTTTCATGCTATGCCTCTTCTCTACTGATTCTTTATGTCAATGCTTCACCTGACAGCTTCATATGCTAATTATTTTAGATGTTTTTCATCCATCAATAGATAAATGAAAACCATCGTCATAGCATTCTAACATTTGAGCAGTACGATAGATTATTGAATTGAGTTTCTGCTCGAACCTATATGAACTAGCATATTGCATCGCATATATGGTTCCACAATGTACGGTCAGGCATTGAGAATTTAATTCTTATTTATTTATGACTTCACGAAGAACTATGTCTGTTGATTCAGCTACTTTAAATCATCTTCTTTTAAATATTAAAATGAAGGGTTGAATGACAAGAGTATATACTAACGCGACGTAGTCGCCATCGTATTATATATGGATATAGTAGCCACTGTAGTGCTTGCAATAGTAGTCGTAATAGTGATCGTTGTAGTGGTTATAGATCCGAGGTTATTCACTAGTTTAATGATGCATACGAAATAAAGAACATCAAAGCAACGTTTCTTTTATCCTTTTCTAAAGTTAAATTCCTAGAAATGAAGTTGCAATCTCTTTAATACTGTTGTCGAAGAACACTTATAAAAAAAAGTTACTACGTCATGTTCTTTCATGGTATAGACAAAAAGAAAGAGTATCTGAGTAAAGCTATTTCTACAAATTTTGTAGGGAATAATGAATTTTTCCCAGTCAAGAGACAACTAATTCATGAATGAAGTTTTTTTCTTGTGATTGGATGCGTAACAAAAATCTCACAAAGTCAATATAGTTTTACTTCAAAATGCAACAGCATCTGATTTAGTTTAGATGTTTTGCAGACTTCTTTGGCTTCTGTACTGATCATCTCGCGCTTAAGAGAGAAAAAAAAAGATAAATCTAAGGGCAAAATCATTTTGTGTTTGATCTCAACATGATCAAGGTTTAAATCAATCTCATTATACCAGTGCTAGTAGTTACTGTTTGTTTTGAGAATACAGCAGCAATTCCATATGCACCAAATACTATGGCTGCAAAGGCAAATACAATAATCATCGGTAGCAAAAAAGTGAACGTCGAAAAACACTTCGTTTCAAACTTGATAGCACTTTCCTTCAAAGCCCTAAAACAAATAGCAGTTCGGACAATTGGAAAATTATAAGTGAGAAACAGTTTAAAATGCTTTATCAATAGATTAATAGAGATTGACACTATTAGTGTTACTAACTTGTCAAAGTCGTTAGATGATGGCTGTTCTTGATTCAATATTGGCGGCGTCGTAGACGGGGAACAACAATCCATAGAAGGTTTGAGTGTTCGAGATGGACTCACATGCGCAGAGAAATAATGATTCTTTTGTTTTTGCTTTGTATACTGAGATTCTAGCTGTAAAGAAAAATATTTACTCTTTTGGCTCATTCATTGGAAGATAACTCTAATCAGTAGTTTGATAATCTATGGAACACTATAATTACCTGAGATTGCTTTGCAAATAAGGCAGTTTTGGGGGCATGAAACATTTGTATAAATGTATCTTTTGAAAATACTCTGGTGTTTTAAACTATTGTATGATGAAATAGATTCGATAATGTCGAAGTATTCTCTCTAGCTGACTATTTGTATTAGTCGAATGACTACAAAGGTTTCGTTCATCATATATTAATATGGTAGGAGAAACCTTGTCCATACCGCAGAAGAGACTATACTGCCTACTTCTCAATCATCCTTCCAATCTGCAGTGTATAGAGAGAACGAATCACATGTTGAATTATTCAATGAAATCAAATAATATATATGTCATAATAAAAATGCATAAGCAAACTCAAAAGTTCTATTAAAAATGATAGATGCAATGACATTCTAATCAATTTTTTCGCAGTGAGGGTGGGTGTGGGTGTGGGTGTGGGAGTGAGAATGGGGGTGGGTCTGAGTGTAGGGTGCGTGTGCGTTGTGGTATGCGGTGCTGTGGATGTAGTTGTTTCTCTTCTGTTTATCCACAACTACACCGACTCCCATACCCACATCCGTACCGGCACGTCACAGCCTCACTTGAAATCTTCAACACATGCTGAAAATACAATCTTCATTGCTCTTCTGGTAAATTTCTATGAGAAATTTGGTATACATAGGATCTTATAACAGCTTCCTGGATCTGATATCCGATTGTTCGACGAGATTTTGTATAGATTATTAACTTTCTTATACAGATTAATCATCATGCATGTTTATACTCAGCATGTTCGATTGAAAAGACATAGTTGTATTATTTGTTTTCTTGGACGAACTCATGATTTTGCATCTTTCAGTGTAGTTTAACACAACTATTTTGTTACTTGAAGCACGTTGAAAGACGGAACTAGGGGTGTGGTTGTGGGTGTGGCAGTGGATAGTGTGTGGGTGTCGATGTCGGTGTCAGTGTGGCATGGGGAAAGGGACATTTCACACTAACTTTTCATTACGATCTCCAGTAACATGTGTTCGGTACGATCACCTGACATAAGAAAAAAGACAGTGTTCGGAATGACAAAAATACAAACAAAAATTCAAAAAAAGGAGGGAATTCGTAATGAAAGTTGTCCAGATGATCGTAACGAACAGCCACGGTCGAGTTTGACAGATAAAAACTTAAAATTTGACTGGAGTTCGGATTGAAAATGATCTGAAGATCATAACAATAAAGGCGTTGAGATCGTAATGAAAGCTAAAGCAAATAAGACAGTGAATGTTTGGAGATCATAACGAAAATTGCAGGGAACTCTTAATGAAAAAAGACAGATTGTTCGAAACTGTGTTCATGTTTGCTTTTCTTTGGGAGATGTTAAGTGACTCATTAGTTTTCATTATAGGGTGTGGTGTGGGTGTGGGGTGTGAGTGTGGAATGTGGTTGTGGGGTGTGGGTGTGGGGTGACATGAGTGTTCTTTTCGTTAACACTCACACACCCAAACCCACACCCACACCGACACCACCCACACCCTCTACAAATTACAGGAATTTCTTTTTATACAAAAATGTAAGCTCAATAAAATCTTACGACCTCTACACATTGCAGAAATTTTCCTAAAAGCAAAACTATTGTTAATTAAAGTCTTTTAAAAAATTTTAACTCTTATATTATTTTTCATCCGTCAAATTTTAAAAAAAACAATTCCTATGAAATTCAATCGTTTTCTATAACATAAAAAAGTTTCAATTTTATGGTTAGTCCAAAATTTAAAACTTAATTTAATTCATGCTCGCAAATGAGAAGTAATCCCTTTAGAATAATAGAATAATGTTTATTTGTATCAATTCTAATAATCAGAAAAACAAAGAAATGATTTCTTTTCAAAGAATTTCAATTTGTCTATTGAAGATTAAATGAAAGAATTTTTGAAAAAAAATCGTTTTAATGAACTACGTGAATCGATTTCAATCATTTGACTATTATTTCAACAACGTTTTCGTTCAACTTAATTCATTAAAAGTTCTTTGAAAAAGAAAAATCGAAGTTCTTTTTACATGAGAATTCTTCTACTTGAAATTTATGAAGATTTCGCTGATCAAAGAAATTGATATTTTTTGTAATTGCCTTAATGATTTGTCTATTTCTTTTTCTTAATTCTCATTTGATAAATTAAATAGATTTGATCACCTTTTAGAATTGTAAGAAGATATTCATTTCTCCAATCAAAATCACTTGTTGCTTTATCCAAGATCAATATCGAAGCTTTTCTTAATAAAATTCGAATTAATGCAAAACATTGTTTTTGCTCCTCTATTGAATTCAATTTTAGTTTCATCAACTAATCTTTGGTATTTCTTCAAGAGTAACACAAAAAGAAAGAAAAATGGTTACATTTAGAAGTTGAAGCATAAATTGATGAGTATTGACTTGTTCAATATCTGTGAGATTTTCATAACAATGAGTTTCCGAAAAGAAAATTTTCTCAGCGTTACAAGAGGACTGAGAAAAGGAGGAATTTTTATTAATTCTTTTTAAACATCTGTCATTTGTTTTTCATATTGTTGAAGATAAAATTGCTCTTAATTGACTAATTATTTGATCAACTATTGTTCAATAATAACGAAAAGCATATGAAATGATTGTTGATTTTCCTAAAATGATTTGAATATTTGAAAAGAAAATGAGAAAATTGAGGGATAAAAATAGAATCACTTCCACTACCATAATGTGTAATTTATCCAAAACAAACGATCAAATGAAAATTTTCAAAAATCAATCAATGTTTTCCGTGTTGGATAACCAAATAAAATACTGTCATTCGATTTCATATCTTTCGTTTTTTTTTCAATTGAAAAACAATTTTCATCTTCATCATTATTTTAGAACAAAAACAGAAAAATTTCTTCTTCAAAAGAGTTCAACCAATGATTTCTTTTTCAACTAGAATCCTGCGGAACAGTCCCGAATCCCGAAAAATCCCGTTTGTCCCGTCCCGTGAGACAAACGGAATTGGAACAATACAGAAAAAAACGAATGGCCCGAATTTTCTAATTAGTATACGAAAATATATTCACTTTAGAATTTTTTTACAACAAATATGATCGTAATTAACTAAGTAACAGGAAAAAAGAATACAAGAAATGTTGAAAGATATATTTAAAACTGCGTATTCATTATCTTTCTCAGATGCTCTCTCATTCACTTCTTGATTTTCTGTCGTCAATTTAATCCTTTATTTGTTTTTGCAGATGCTGAATAAAGAGTAACAAGAACAGACAAAGTTATTACTTTCTATCTCTCAAAATTGATATAAAATACTTTTATTCATTTACAAATCAACAAAACGTACGTGTTTTTCCCAGTTGAGATAGTATACAATGAAATTCATTTTATCCTTTATCAATATGTCAGTGTGAACTGTTTTAGTTCAAATCGACAGTGTCGACAATGAATCAAGTGAATTTGGATGTAACTTATCCTAACTGTTTTTACCTAATAATTGTAGTGAGAAGACGTTTTATTTCCATCGACAGAAAGACACAACAGCTATATATTATTTTTGCTCAACAGGACACGCAGAATTTTATGGAACAACTCGAAAAATGTCGGCACGGGACAATAAAAAAGTTTGTTCCGCAGGTCTCTAATAATACGCCAAATAGATGTTACCAAGTGTTGCAAGACATTTTTCAAATCAATAGGGAGTATGTCGTAGTCAGCACAAATTGATTTCTGTAACAACTGTTTTTCAGACTTATTCAAAATTCAGATATTGCTCTTTCAAACAAAAAAATAATGTTCGATTCGACGTTCTGCTACTAAGAAATAAAGTCTGATATTTTTGCAAAGACTTTTCGATCACATATTAGACAATATAGTATGAAAAAACAATTGTCCATAAAAAAACTGAATAATGGTGGATTATGATCCATTGTTTTACAAAGTAATTTGATCAGGTCATGATATGAACATGCAACAATTATAATCAGTTTTTAATTATCAAACTGATGGCGACAGATTATATGTAGGAATAGTTGGTGGTAATTCATGAATATTATAACTTATTACAATAGATTATTGATACACGTAGCGCACTGTTTTATTTTTGCATCAGTAGTTGTTGATAACTAGGATGAAAAACAGAGAAAAAAAAACGAACGACAGAAGAAAGCTATGAGGTAAAAGTTTATGAGAAAGCACGGGAGATTAGAAAAAAACATACGAAAAAAGGCGCTCAGAGACTAAGAAAATATGTGTAAAGAAGAAAAAGTTCTGGATCTAGCAATGAATAGATAAAAGAAGGACAACGAAGTCAGAAAAGTCTTTCAGCGAGTTGATGGTTTCCTCCGCAGAGAAAATCGTTCTTCGAATATTTTTCAGATACTCAATAGTTTTCGAAAATTTCCTTAGATCCAAAAAATTCTTTTTCATGCGTGTTCGTGCACATGGGTAGGTTCTGTATCTCTGGAAGGCAAGTAGCGACATTGCATTAGGAAAAGGAACAAAAAGAAAAGAGAAGAAGATGAATAGTGCGTGTTATATCATGAATACAGATAAAGCGAAAGTTCGCAAGAAAAGTAGTAAGATAGATAATCAGCATAAACAAGAGTAGACGATACTGATAGTACGAAAAAGATACCAATGACTCTTTCAGAACTTTAATGAAAAGAAAAGAAAGAAGAAAGGTGGAAGATCTTATCGATGCATACATAAATCAACCCAGATTCGTTTGAAAAATTGTAAAATTTTTCCTAGGAGGGAAAACTATTTTTCAAAAAAATTTCCCCAAGTGCTAATAAACTTTTAAGAATTTTCCCGAACGGCCATTCGCGCACACGGGTAGATTCTGCAAATCTGATCACAACTTACTAAACTAGTTATTAAATCTCTCAGATTTTCTTTTAAACAAATGATTAAACTATTATGTTTTACACCGAATATGTATACAATCAAATTTCGTCGTATAGCAATTCAGCTTGCAGAATATGAATCAATTGAACAAAGCGAATCATTTCGATTAGTATCTGATACTAATAATATAAAAAATATGACACTCGAAAGACGTTGTACATTACGACAAATTCAGTTACTGATTGCTTTATGTCCTCGTCTAGAATCTTTCACAACTGAAATGAATAGAAAAGAATTTTTGTCAATTATACGATTTTTATTATCAGAAAACAACGCCAATACTCGTCATTTATATTTTTCATATGTTTTAAATGCATCTGAGATATCCTTACGAGAATTGCAGAGATTCATTAAATTAGAAGGATTATTTGATGATTATAAAATTGATTATATCAATTAGAAATTGTATTGGTGGTGGTAAAATTCTGTTATTAAAAAAATATTGTATCTTTATATATACTTATATTTAAATCAATGAAAGAATGATTGTTTAAATACTTTTTTAAAGATAAATAATTGTCAGTAAAAACTCAGGAAAGTAGTACGACTGCAAGGCTTGTAAATAACATTAGAATATGAATGACTTTCGTACAAAACTGACGGAGTTTCCTCATAATTAATATTACTCCAAGAATCTCATTTCATCTTTGAACATTAGTTTGGTATCCTCGGATGCAGTTTCATTTTTCTACGAAGTCATATAAAGCATCATATACTCATCTATTAGATAGATATTCAGGTCATAAACATACATTTGATGTTCTTCTTTGTTACAGAAAATAACTCTTGAATTTCTGCAGTGGCTTTCTGAAAAGTTTAATCATCCTGTTCAATCCTTACAACTGCAAGAAATGATGTCGCGCATAAGAGTAATATGCCTAAAAATAAAAAAATTTGATTCATTCTCTCTTCTTCAAACTTAGACGAGAGTAGCTAAGGGGCCGATATTCACCAAGTTTCTCATAAGATTCAATACTTTTAAACTTCTTCACAGAGGATACACTCAAATATGTTCTCTCGTGAGTATTTTGTCGAGGTCTAATGTTTAATATCACCAAATATTTTTTGTACAAAACTGTTACTCAATAATAAATCTACCATTTCTTAGAACAATAGAAATCAATAATCCAACGTCATATTTATACTTTCAATGTTCCTCAATTGATTCTAATTTATTACAATGTCGAATTCAACTAATGAACTAATTGTAAATCTAAATAGTATCGCATTCTGGATAAATCGTATTAGTCCACTTGTTACCATTATTTTTGGAACATTTGGAAATTTCTTCAGTATTATTATATTTACTGGTCGTTCACTGCGTACTAATCCATGTTCAATGTACTTTCTAGCCGGTTCGATCGCCAATTTCTTTGTTATTTGTGTAGCCCTACTTACGCGTTATCTTGCAACTAGTTGGAATATAGATCCATCAGCTACGAACATGGTCTGGTGTAAAATACGTTACTTTCTTATATATCCTCCGCTTAGTCTGGTTTTATGGTTTACCGTTCTTGCCAGTATCGATCGATTTCTCTCAAGTTCACATGATGTACGATTTCGTCAATTAAGCACTTTGTCAATAGCGCGAAAGATTATTATACTTACTACTGTATTCATGTTTTTAATTAACATACACGTTTTTGTTTTTGCCAGATCTGAAAAGTTGATCGATGGTACATTCACTTGTACTATCCTTCCAAATGAATACTTAGTTTTCTTCAACATTTTTGTTCCTATCTTTTCTTGTATTTTACCTCTTATACTAATGGGTATTTTCGGTATTTTGACAATCGTCAATGTTCGTATGGTACACAATAGTGTCGCTCCACAAGACAACAATATACGAAATGGGCGTTTGCGATCACATGATCGTCAACTAATTATAATGCTTTTATGTCAAGTGATAATCACCACTATAATCGTAGCTCCTTGGTCTCTAATTAATATGTACAGTGCAATCGGTATAACTATACTTAAACGCCAGTTGTCACCATCCAATCTGGCTATTTATAATTTTGCATTTAATCTCTCTCGAATGTTATATTATATGAATCCTGCTCTTGGATTCTACATTTATACTCTTTCGGGTGCTAGATTTCGTATCGAAATGAAACATTGTATTCAAGATGCATTAAAATTCGTTTTAACACTAGACGGTCTAGTACACTATCTTCCTATAAGAATTCAGCGAGCATTATTGATAGGGGTGGGAAGTTACCGTTACCGTTCCCGGGAACTGGGAACTTTTCCGTTCCCGCGTTCCCGGGAACTGGGAACTTTTTCGTTCCCGCGTTCCCGGGAACTAAGAACTTTTTCGTTCCCGCGTTCCCGGGAACTAAGAACTTTTTCGTTCTCGCGTTCCCGGGGACGGTAACGCCACGGTGCCCGCTCCCGGGGACGC
>CAJNSZ010003467.1:0-11131 GCA_905329745.1 Rotaria sp. Silwood2
TCAGAGACAAACTAATAAATAAAGATGAATTTCATCAATTATATAATGTCACATATATTTTCATTATAAGAGTTCTTTTTTTTGTTCACAACAACCGACATATAAGTTGTTGAATCTTTCATTGATTCTGAAATTCTGAAAAGCATGAATATGAATCAAGTAATTCTCCTTATCATTGTTCATGGAAAATAAGCTATTCAAATGCTAGTAACATTTCTCCAAGAATGTTCTGCATACAACAATCAAAACGATGTTATACTTACTAAAGGGTATGTACTTCAAAGAGTCTCTTGTGATAATTAGAAGTATGAGAAATTGAAGAATTTTATTCAAATTTTTCTTCCAGCAACCTTTTGAATGGTATCTGATAAAAGAAAACAAGTCGGGATAAATAAGGAATAATAATAGAGATCTTACAAAATCATGTTTTAAATGCAATGAATGCAATAAATCCATATTTTGGCATTGTAATATTTCTTCAAACTATCGGATAATGGACGAAATGCTTCTTGAATGCTCTAATCTCATGATTAAAGAACTTTAATCAACAAGTCCAATCATAGCTGCACAACTACGAAGTATTGTAATTAGAAAAAGAATATCGATCATTACTTTAGAAAATCTTCCTTGATCTAATAATGACTTTCTCCAAAAATTGCAATATATTAAAGGGTATAATAAAACTTTTATTTCCATAAAACGAACAATTTCATTGTTAATATGCAAATGATTCTCATTATCGTCAATATTGTCTTCCTATTATTTTAGTAATAGTTCTTCTATTTCTTTCTCGTCGTAATGATCTTCACTACACACCATCTTCACCTTCGTTCATTTTTAATCTTTTTCGAGAAATCATTCGATTTGAATCAACAAAAAAGGAAAATATTATTCTTTGTATGATCATATTCACAGCAATTTTTTTTTCGAGCTCATATTCTCCATTGATAAAATAAATCAGGTTAATATTGTAAATTTCAATAGACTCATTCTGCAGCAGATCTTCTTTCGAATATTAATTCTGACTTTCTTTGAATTTAAAAAAACAAATTTTATTCAAACAACAAACATCATTCAATCAAAGAGACAAAAATATTTTTCACCAACATATCAACATCACTTGTCTACAGAATTAGTAAAGACTTCAACAATTACTTGCAGCAAATTCAAGAGAGTGTAGAGATGGAGGTATAGCGTAGGTGTTGATGTGACTGAAATAATAAGCCCGCACGATCCTTGTAGCTTATGTCAAAAAGTGTTACTCTTTAATAAAAACTCATCTTTTTATACTAGCGCATTGTGTTAGATACTAATAGCCTTGAAAAAAACCAACAAAGATTGGTCTCGAAGCCTATAAATAACAAAAGAAAAGAAAAAAAAACGATTAATATGTGAGAGACAGCTGCGTTTAGGTCATAGTGTATATCTTGTATACTATGGACTATCATCGTTGCATGAAGAGAATGATTACTTTTGTATTATCTTTGTCCATGCATTCTTTTTTTTTTCGTTCTATTATGCCTTATGACACATGAAATATTTTAATTCTTTTGCTCCTACTGCACATTTATAAGATTTTTATGTATGTGTGTATCATGAAAGTAACAACATTTTTACGGAATATTTCTACTTGTTTCTCTTCGTATTATCGATGCCGCAGAAATAATGCGTCGCTTGTGTAATCAAACTGCTTTCTCTCTTATGTAATTGATAAAAATCTCAGGGAAGAATCATTCAATTGAAAATTTTCTATTTGAAATTTGCAGAGCTCAATTATCATCGAGCCAGTATTCAAAATACCCACACATATGAATCTCAAAACTACGTGATATCCTTTTTATCTTGTTTCTAAACGCTGAACGTTGTCACTTCGAGTAAATATATTCTACAATTGTACATGAGTTTACAGATAATTTCATGCTCTATTGATTCAGCTAATTTATAAGTTCGCTAGCCGTTCATAATACCCATATATGCTCATAATCTGCCATTGCACCATATTTTTAACTTTTGGTATGCATCCAAAGTTTTCATGTGGAAACGAAAAGCTACAGAATTTATTTCTCAATAGGTCGACATAACTATAACTCAGAACTCATTGAATTTGTGTTCGCGTACAGTCAAAAAGTGAAGAATACGAAAAATGACTACAGGAAGGGGATTTTTTCAAATCTATCAGTATTATTAAATGCAAAAAACTTCTAAAAAGAACCTAAGAACGAAGTCTCGAAAATTGGATGGTTGAATATAAGATTTTAACGACAACCTTTTTATGACGTTAAATTTCATGTAGAATCAACAATTAGAATGGAATGAAAATTCTTCTAGTTTTACTGTACAGTTTTTATAAGAACATAAGCTCTGGAAATTCCGAACATTAAATTTTCTAGAGCATCAAACACTCTATCGAATGAGTTTTTTCTTAAATTTCAATCGATAGTATAAGAAGAAAGCAAACACTTGATTACAAAATTGACTCATTATTAGTGTGCTATTTGGTTATGAGAAGAGGCACAAGTGGGAGTACTTCATAAAAGACTATTTTACTCATGATACAGACATAAATCAAAATGTTAGAAATATGCAGCTGAAAAAAAAAACTAACTATAGAGAGAAAAAAGGAAGTATTGCATGTGTCATCAATATATAGCAAAAGCGAAAGAGACACATGGAGAGAGACAACAGCAAAATAATCGTTCTGTTCGTGCATCATTGATAATGTGTAATATAGCACATGTACGTTATGACCTACACATAGCAGTTTCTCGTTCATTAATCTTTTTTCTTTCTTTTCTTTTCTTGTGTTATTCGTACACTATTGATATAATGCTCAAACATTTTTTGTCTCTTTCATTTCATGATTTTTGCTGTTTGAATAAAAGGTATTTTTTCAAAAAGTTCAAAAACAGACACAAATGCTATTTGAAAGAGAATCTGCTGCAGAATTAAGCTGCTGAAATTTAAAATATTAAATTGATTGATCTGTTTCATGGAAAAAGTTAGTTTTAACTAGAATTAATGTTTATATAATTCTACAAGGAATGATAACTTCGTTTTTTAATGTACAAAACGAATGATTTGTTGAAAAACTTATTTAAAAAAACAACATGATCAGATGAAATAAATAACGTTACGCCCTTCTTCTAATGATAAGTCAGAAAAAAGAAATAACATTATTAAAACAATAGAAGTATGACGATGATGACGGCGAGTGTCATCTGCATGTTATAGACCTGACTGTTCGCTCTGTAAAAATTTTATTGTCTTTTATATATTTGAAAGATTTCATTTCAATTAGGAGAACTCTCTGCCAATTTCTTCTGAATCGTGATTTAGGAAATAATCGACATACGATGTCTTTTGCTGGAAACTCAATTGAATTTCTGGAAATTCCTTTAACTTTCACAACTACAGAGATTTAAGAGATAATCAAGCCAATTGAGGTAATGAGCTCCGCGTAACCATCACACGGAGAGATGCTACAAGCATCGATGTAAATCGGCATGTGAATAATCCGTCGCCTGAACACCAAGCGTGGTGCCCATGGAATGTGTGCAACATGGTGTGAAAAGATTTCGTGTTACTCTTATTGAATTCGATTTTGATGTTTTCACAAGAAGTTTGGTTATTATTCGTTCTTCTATTCAAGTTTTGGTCTTCTTCTACAGCTTGATGATTCATTATCATAATAGTAATGTTCTCTCAAAGCAACACCTATCATACACATTAGACAACAAAAATGAGCCAGAGCATCACACTAATAACAGAGATCCAGCTAACAAAAATCCATCATCAATCTTTATCATTTACAAAAATATTTCACATTATTATCAATATATTCCTATCATAAACATATTCATTTTGGTATGGGCTTCTGCTTTCTACTAGCGTAGACAAAATACTTCCACTACTTCCCAACACTATTCCACAAATAAACTAATGATCTATTTCAACAAATCTACCTACGTACAACAAATGGCAAATTCATATTTTGTTATAAATAGATGTGCTTGAAACGAAATACAAAGTTTCATTTGCCAACATCACAAAACAATTATGCTTGGTGCAGCAATAAAACTATACTATTTCAATTTACTTTCAAATACTATTCTTATAACTTATCAAACAACGTTACTCTGGCAGATCACTGTTTCCACTCATTTTCGTCATCGCATCGTATATTTGATCAAAGTCGAATATTTACCTCTTGGAATGTGGCAATAAGGAACTTCCCTCGCACATGTATGGTGCACGACATATGTTTTGTCCTTACACATATATACTATATACGGCCGATAGAACGCAAAATAGAATGTGTAAGAACGCGAAACATGTCGTGCATCATGTACATCTACTAGAAAAGTTGCTTATTATGACACACCCATATACAATGAGTTTGATTCTGGTTCAAAATACTATTATTCCTCTTATCGTCACCAGTATTTCATTTGCTGTTCTATTTTCTCTCAATTATTTAAATAAGAGAAACTTGATTACTACCGAGGTTTCACGAAAAATCGTTCACATTGGCGCTGGTACGTTCTATCTTAGCCTTTATTTCTATAATGATGATGGATATTTTTCGAAATATTTCAATATATTTCCAAGTCTTTTTTGGACTGCTGTCCTGATTTGGAAGAGTAAGTGTCAATCTTCTGATCGGCAACCATATGATCTTATAATCAGTACAATAACAAGAAATCAACGTCGAAGTGAACTTTTACGTGGACCACTATTTTTCAATATTATTGTAATCGTTTGCGGTACGCTTTTCTATAAAACGATACCTGGTTCTATCATTATGGCTATATTAACATGGGGAGATGGTTTAGCTGCTGTTATCGGCGTTAATTATGGTAGTCAACGAAAAATCTATGGAACAAAAACATTGGATGGATTATTGACTCTTTTTTTTGTTGGTGTCTTGGCTTCAGTCATTTATGTGTCTATTCTTGTAGATTTTCAATCAATTCATTTTTTGAAAATTTGTGTGATCTCTTTTGTTACGGCAGTTGTAGAAACTTTAACTCCATCTGATTTTGATAATTTGACTATACCATTATCTATCATTGTTTTGTATCATTTTCTATTCTAATCAAAAGTAAATAAAGCATAGATTTTCATCGCTTTTATTCTAGCAAAAAAAAGAAAAACTGATGAAATACATGTTGTAATGATGCAAATAAGCGGATCGATAGCAACGTTGATCTTCCAGATCAGCATTCATAAAAAAGCTTAATCGTAACAAAAAATAGAATACGTCCTTCTTGAGTGGATTGGTATCTGAGAAAAAAAAGAGTACATGCGTGAGGAGAGTTGAGCGAACGACTAACGTTCAAAATCCCTGTCAAGTGATCGAGCAGACTGTATTATGATTTAGTTACGTAAAGAATACAAGCTTCTCCGTCGTTGTCCACTACACTTCTGTCGAGAATGAGTACGTGCCAGTATCCAGCTATTGATCTGTGAATTTAAACATGAGAATATCTCTACTTATAGATATCAGGATAGAGTTTGTTGTTTTCAATAGTTTGGTGAGCAAGCTACCCATATCGAACGGTACAGCATCGGTACGCCTCAGCTCGTGTGCGATACGCGAACCGAACGTGCACCGCATATGCTGATTGTACGTTATGCGTACAACGAACAACTCTCCAACAAGGAAGATTCGTAATCAGAAAACGACGGGATAAGAATATATATTGCTAGGAAAACCGTTAGATTTATTTCATAGTTTTTCTCAATAAAAGAAGCAAATGATATTTTTATGAACTAAAAGTATTTGTTTATTTTTTAAATAAAATCTAAACTATTTTATTTGTTCTACGATTATACTGAAACCTCAAAATATATTTGATTTATTCTTTTTCCATAATCTATTCATGTTCTTCCTATTTTTAAAATTATTTTCGTTTAAATTATTAGTCAAATTCCTGACTTCTATTTAAATTAATTGAACAAAAAAAAATAAATGTAATAGGTTATATTTTTTATTGATTTAAAATAATTTGGAGAATTATTGTCAATGAAATTAGCTGTGCATGAGACAAAAAAATAAATTGAAGCGATACATTTCTTTTTCTTAAACACTATTACTATATGAATTTTTCCTATCGCTATGTTGGAATTTTCCTAGTAGTCATGTTATTCTCGATATTGGATTTCTCCTTCTCCTTCTTTATTTTCTACTTAGATTTATCCAACATGCTTATTATATATAGATTGATATCATCATTTGTGTAGTCAAATCTATTTCTCGTTTTCTCTTCTTGGTCTTTGTTTGTTTCCAAGTGTTTTCTGATATACATCGTGTCAAGTGTGTACAAAATAAATTGAACTCATTTTAAGCACATAAAAGAGAACTTACAGATTTACAAACACAACTTATTTCGATTGTGGCATTTCACTTAAATTCGAAAAAATGAATTAATTTATCAAAAAAATATTCAATTCGTAGTACATTAAACTAAAATAAATTGATATTTATTGCGAGAAAAAATGTTAAAAAGAATCCATATAAATTGATGTCAAGTTAATTTATTATAAACTGAGTATTTTGTTATGAGGTGATATATTGTTTAACATTAAACTTAAAATTAGAGAAATGAAATTATATTTTAGATATATTCAGTTCGTAGTAAATTAAAGTAAAATATATGTATATTTATCTTTTTAAGATCTTAGTTCAGAATAAAATTGTATGAATGTCAAAAAAATTTCGTTTTAATCAAAATAAATGTTTTATATTGTTTGAATTTTATTCTGCGGAAAATCATTCAATTCGTAGTACTTTAAATTAAAATAAGTTTACGTTTATTTTTTAATATTCTTCCTTAGAAGAAAATTTAAACAATATAAAAATATTTATTTCGAATAAAACGAAATTGTTTTTACATTTACTAAATATTATTTTGAAAAAAAATAAACTTATCTTAGGTTAATTGACTACATTAGAATACATCTGATAAATAATTTCTTACTTTTGATTTTACGCTTAATGGTAAAAAATATATCATCTCATAAAAAAATACTCAGTTTATAATAATTTAAACTAAAATTCATTGATATTTATTCTTTCTAATATTTTTGTACAAGATAAAATTTAATTAAAAAAAATATTTATCTTGACGCAAACACAATAATTGTTATATTTTTAATTGATTTATTTATTATCAAATTACGTTGAATTCAATTTAATTTGATATTATTACAATAAAATAAAATATTTTGATTTTTTTATCGAAATAAATTTTTTATATTAATAATTAAATTTATCATTTGAATCAATTATTTCAATGATAACAATGTAGACCGATCTGTAAAACGAACTAAAATTATTTTATGTATAAAAATTGTTTAGCTTTTTCAATAAATTCAATAACATTAGTGAAAAGGTAATAAAAAACAATCAAATCGATAGATTTTTTTCTATCTATATTGAAAATCGGTGATGTCAACGATTTGATTGGCTTTCGAAAATATACCAATAGAATAATTACCAAAGTGCATTAGTGCACTTCACGGTACACATACCAAAGCCGTACCGTTCGACATAGGTAGTGTTTCCAATATTTTGACATGCTTTTTTATTCGCAATTTGTATTTGATTACGTTTTCTTTCCATATTATCTTTTCTTAATTATTAATGGTTTTAAAACTTAATTCTGTGTATTCCCTAGACTGAAAGGCTAGGGTTTAGAAGTCGTAATTCACCTGTGTCTATTTGCAACAAGATCTTGGCACAAATGACCACTCTAGTCGCCAAGAGCTGTTTATTTTCGTAAAGCGTGACTTTGTTTCAGATGCATCTATGGAGCGGCGGGTAGTTACGGAGGGAAGCGAGTCATTTCATTGAGTCTTGGTGCTCAATGTGAAGCACGTGCTTGTGTTCATTCCATCAGTTTCGGGTCAAGTGAATCGACCTTCGATGTCAATGAATGTTACTTGTTAATAATAATAAAAAAAGTACAAGCTTTTTTGTCAGATATGGAAAAGCTAAGATAGTGTTGAAGAGAAAATAATATTGTTATGTTGATGCCGTAACATTTGAAGCATAACCAGTCCAATCTGTATCAGTGTGTTCAACAGGACTGCCAAGTAATTTATATTTATGTTTACCAAAAAATTAAGTTGAGCCGGTATAAGATTCGCTGGCAAATGTTTTGCATGATATTCATCACAAAAATTCAAAGCAGTACTAAGACATGGTATGAGTACACCCTATTTTCTTGCTATTGTTATAATTTTTTATCAACCATGTTGACATTCGTGAATAACATTCATAAAAATCTCATCTAAAAGTAAACCTTCAAGTGATTGGTTATTCTCGCAAGAAATACACTTCGAATAAGACAACCAGCACTCCACATAAATGCGATCAAATCATAATTGAAATTTTATGAATATTTTTTTATCTGCGTCATGCATAGGCATAAAATCTTGAGCGTATGATATAATTTTTGATGTATATAATGCTTGAGGAAGATATTCAATAAACTGTTTTAATCAGAGTCAAAATCTTGTACGTTAGATGCGGGTGGGAATACAGAGAGAGTTCACACCCACATCGTCTGCATCTACTTGCCCAAAAGCATGAATATATATTTATTGTTGCCAAAGTTAAACATTCTAGTGGACAAGGAAGTAATTACGATCCACATGCAAAATAAAATCTTCTGATTGAAATAAATAAGATCAATAATGCCATGATACCAGTCCAAAGAATGAAAGAAAAGCGTTTTGAAAAAGAAACATATTAATACGTTTCTAAAATATGTTTTATCGTTAAATCATATCTAATTATCATTATTTTTATTTTGTTCATTTATTTCTAATTATGATAATCAATGAGGCAATAAGAAAAAAGTATAGATTTTAAAACTTACTTTTCTTTCCGCAACAAGTTATTTTTGAGCTGATGTTATTGTTGTAGTTAATGCAATAGCTACATTCATTCTAGATTTAACTGTATCAAGAATTTTTTCATCAAAATTAAGATTTTTATCAAATAAATGAAATACGAAGCTTCATTTTTTATTATTTTACTGAAAAAATAACAGCATGGATATATATGCGTATTATGCGATTATGTAGAAAATATTTCTAGTACTGTCAAAGTTTCAGAACAGATTGATAAAGAAAAAAGTTATATAGGATATGATGAATGATTTATTATTAATGAACCTTAAAGTGCTTATTTTGATACCTTACTTATTATTTGTTCAAACTTGCTTTTTATTCAAAAATATTCATCCTTTAATTCTATAAATGATATGTTAAAATATTTTTCGAACCATATTTCAATCGAATAAATTATATGGTATAAAAATCATTTCTCTAAAAAAATCAACAACGAAAGATTTCTACATATTTCAGTTCAATGAAACTTCATACACGAGCACATTTCATTTGTTTTTTGGTAATCTTTTACAGTATCGAAATGCATAGAGACTATTTCTTTTAGAGTCTGGGTGTGCGTATTTTCCTAACCAACTCACACCCACACCTTTTTGTTAAATAATTAGTTCAGTCATCATCAACTTTGTGTAGATATTATCTGATATCTTATATTCTTTGTTACGTAGCAAAAACACAAAAAACAATAACAGCTAGAAAATCGAAATAATCAAAACATAGATTATTGTTAAATTATATCACACTGCATTTTCATTTGCTTGTCTTTCCGAATATAATTCTAGAAAAATCTCATTAGCATTATTTCGAGTGCCTCAACGTGCTCTATTCTATCGTACATTAATAAAAAATGATTTGTTCTATTCATCATTCGAATATGTAATACGAAAATAATAACTGAATTGTTGTCGAAACTTTTCTCTTTATTCAGTGCTCGCCATTTAACATATATAATTCATTACTTTGTCCGATGAATATCCTCAGTTCATGAGTGCATTTTCTCCATGTTTCATGGTTCTTCTTCTCCCTCGCTCTGATAATGGAAACATCGAAAAGTAAGAACGCAGGGACCATCGTCACTCATGTATTGCTTATTTCGATAATGACGAATTTTTCCCATTAGATTATCTGTTGTAAAGACGACACAATAAGAGAACAAAAAAACAAATAAGTCACTGTTGAAGTTATGTATGGCCAAGCTCTTCCCCAGTATGTGGAAAAATCTTGCAGATTACTTACTTCTATCGGAGATTTTGATTTTCATAGAGCAGAAAGATAGTTCTTCGTTTCTCGTTGACTCTTAAAGTACTTTGCTACGACGTATCTCATGGTGATATTTTCTACCATGTAAAAATAGATAGCAGTATTAATCACTAATGAGAAGACAGCTTGGTAGCGGGAGAAGAGGGAAAAAGTTCATATCGAATCGAATGATGTCATTCTTTACACAAGTATATAATAGTTTGTTACTAGCCATACGAAACATAAGCAGCATATCACCCACACCTCATAGATAACCAACACCAGCAGAAACATTGAAAAGATCGTAGAGGTAGAGAGCACAAAATTATCTAATTCATTGATCCCAAATACTTTTCTTTTAGCATTGACCCTGATGAGCAAAGGCTTATGCTAATCGACACATGCCTATAGAAAATCAGAACTCACAATTAGACTATTGAGTAGGTGCTTATCTTTAAAATTTTGCGCCAACAAAAGTAGGCTATTTGAAAAAGAAAGACGATAGTTTTGTAGAACAGGAAATTCTCTATCGAATGAGCTCAAAATGAAGTTTTTAATGCAACGAAAAGTATCCTAAAAAGAAGGAAACGTTTATAACCGTTTCTTATGCATCATCTGTTACATAGGATATAATAGTACTTGATTCACTGGTAGATCAACATTACTGTAGATATATTGTACTGTCGAAAATTCTAAATCGCTTCTCCTTGAAAGCAATTCATAGTATCGATGAACATATTTATTTTTTCGTTTTAGCATTATCATAAAGAAATAATATGCATTTCATTCTTTTTCTCTTTGTTATGATTATTTTTGACGGAGGTTTTGTTTCATCTAATTTACAACAAGAAAGTGAAGCAACAGAAAATGAAGCTTCCTTGGCCAAAATTGAAGGACATTCAATAGCGAAAGCTACTGTATTTAACTGCAGTCAACGTCAAACATTTATAGGTCGCACGCGGGGAGCTCTGGCTGA
>CAJNSZ010003468.1:0-11129 GCA_905329745.1 Rotaria sp. Silwood2
GATCCCACATCCACAAAGTCTTCTTTATGTGTGGTGCAAATTCATGTTTTGTTCTGAAGAATCTAAGACAGCTTTGAGAACCAAACGACCAACAATTTGCACTCGCCAAGATCCAGACTACTTTCAAAAGTAAACATCACTTTCTCGGCGGTTCATGATACACTAGTGTTCAATAGTGGGGTGCGAAGATGGACTATTCCGATGAAGTTTTCAAGAAAAAATCTCCAAGATAATTCTGAACAGGCTTTTAATTCCGTCAATTAATTCACTGTTCAATATTGCATGCAATTATACTTAGGTCATACCAAAAGTCTTTACGAAGGCATATCAATTTCTTATAGAAAGCTTGAAGAAATTTTTTTTCTATACAGTCGGATAGAGAAAAGAATACTTTATTTTTCTATGATATTTGATCATACTTCAACTAATATCATAATCATAAAATGTCGATAAGATGTGTTTTGATGGCATGTGCCACGGATTCATGAATGCTAGGGAGTACTTTTTCAATGATTTTTGATAAAGCAAGATAGAGAACTGCGGTTTTCACCGTTGGAAAGAGAAGATGAAGATGCATCGAATCGTGTATTATAGACTTGTCTAATATTGATTTCTGAAGCACTTTTATTCAATTTTGTAACTGTCGGAAAAATGTTTTTTTAATGAAAAAAGGAAAAAGCATAAAAGTGAGCTTTTCCATGGTTTTTTGCTAGAAAATCGTATTAGAGGGTCGACCAGAATACATATTACTCATCTTAGCCTTTCGCTCTTTGCAGATCTTTGCTTAGTGGTTTAAATTTATACTTGATTATTGAAAATTCACTGCAAACAGCTTACCAGATAGGTTTGTTCTTAAAAAGATCAATTGAAAACCTTACAAAAAAACAGATAAAAAACCATGAAATATACGACTCGATGCGTCGTCATTTTCCTCTTTCCAACGGGAAATACCACAGTTCTCTATCTTGTTTCTATCAAAAGTTATTCAAAAAATACAAACATTCATATAACCGTTACATATCATATCAAACAGCTCTTTGCCGAAATTTTATAATTATGATATTAGTTGAAGTATGATCAAATAGCATAGAAAAATAGAGCATTCTTTTCTCTATCAGACTGTATAAAAGAAAGTTTCTTCAAGCTTTCCTTAAGAAATTGATATCGGTTCGTAAAGACTTTTGATATGACCTAAGCATATGATGTTTGTCCTGTTGGAGACGAGAAGTGCTTACATTGGTAACCGTTCTGAAGAAGAAAGATGAGTCTATCTAAAGGGAAAAATAAATTGAGAACATAGCATACAATAGTGTTTCATTACGTCGAAATTGGAAAACTTATGCTGCGTATTAAGACAAATTAGTAATATGAAAAACATACGCAAGTCAGTTATGGATCGAATCATAATTGCTGTTCATATCTAGCTTCCTTGTTCTTAAGAGAATAATAAAGTACTATGAGCCATCATCCGAACCCGTCCTATCGTAACAAAGTCAATTAGTGACTTATTCATTACGCAGCGAGTGCATTGTTTATCCCACTTATATTATTTAAGACTAGTTGTTAATCTAGAATCATGAAAACTACCATTATACCTATGATAGTTTTGCACTAACGTTTGAAGTAACAGAATCAATAAGTGCAATTCGAGGAAAATGAGACACCTTACTTATTTTAGTTGATCAGCTAAATGCAAACAGTACTAATGCATCATCAACTTCAGCGGCAGTATCTGCAACCCAAATTGGGCTATTTACTGGCACAACAACAACTCTACCTATGCAAACTACTGCGACGAAAACAACTCGCACTACCCAAACTACTCGAACTACTGTAACCACTGTAACCGTCACGACTCGCACCACTCAGATTACACAAACTAGTGCAACGACGACAACTCATACTACTAAAACCACTCGAACAACAGTTAATATAACTGCTACTGATCAAACAACTACAGATACTACAACGCCAATGGTGGTCATCCCCACACTTATTCTTACTTCTGAAACACCAACAACTACAACAACGTCTGAGACAACTACAGCAACGTCTGAGACAACTACAACAACGTCTGAGACAACTACAACAACATCAGATACCACTACAATAACGTCTGACACAACAACTCGAACGACAACCATTACTGTCACCACAAGCATTTTGGTAGTTACTACCACTAGTAGCACTACAAGTGTTATGACCTCAACAACTATAGTATTGTCCAGCACTACAGGTAGAGTTGAAAAACAGCATCTGCAAAGATAACTACCAGAAAAAGTGATTTTATTTTGTTGAAAGACTGAAGACAATGATGATAGAAACATCACTATACTATGGTTGGAGTAGGGATGCTTCATGAGGCACAGTCTGAAATTAATTGCGTACGCATTTATATTAGCACACTGAGCAGAAAGTAGCATTGATAAAACGAATATAAAATTGCTTCCGATGAAGAGAAAAATTTCTGTGTTGTTGAAGAGAAAATATAAGTGACATAGTAAACATGCAAATTTAAGATAACGTTAAAAGATAATTCCAAAAGCAATCAAACATTCTCTTAATCACATAACCTAGTCGAATTTAAAATTCTATATCCATCGTGTTTATTCGATAGACCTCTCCAACAGATCCCAGTGACCAAAGCTTTACACTACACCCATGTTATCTTGCTAAAATAGAAGATAATCAACAAAGGATTGTGTTTTATTTGCAGCATAAAATAGGCACGTCATATTTTGTTTCGTGTTCGGCCAGTTTTCGATTGACGTTTTTGCTCTGAGTTCTTATTCATAGAATAGAAGTAATCTCAACAAGATAGCGCACTTGCCAAGGAAGAACAGTGTTACTATGGAGTTTAAAAATTTTAAACAACCTCTATGAAAAGATTGAGTTCGAAAGTTTTTTTTGTACATACAACAAACGCTATCTTAGACTTTCTGTGCCATAAATGTTATTAGACAATATTGTGCAGAAGTTCTCTTCAATGATAAATGCACTTATTATGCCTTATGTTTTGAAAATGCATCAAGATTACTTACTCTTTTTGTTCGGCCTTAAATCCACGCTCACAACTTCAGTTGAGACCTTTTTTCTATATTAATAATGAAGTTCATATAAGACAATAATATAACTTAATATTTACTGATTAATTAATAATTCCTACTTAAGCGTACATACCCACTTCCAACAACAAAACATGTCTCACAATTCTTACGTTTGGATTTTCCAATTCTAGAATTTTCTCATTAGCTAAGTGGCTGTATACCGAGGACTGAGAGGGTCGCTTGAGTGAAAGAAGACACCTAAAATAGTTCGAACATAGGTATTGTCTGACATCAATCGAGTTTCACAATATAAATTCAGAAATCAGAAAAACGGATGACTATGTTTCTTAGCAGGCCTCGAAACGGGCCACGCGGCCCAGTGGATTGGTCCGGCCCGGCCCAAGTAAGATTTTATGTTGGGGCGGGCGAGCCGGTTTGAAAATTTTACTGGGCCGCCCAGCTCGACGTTTTTATGTTTTTTTTTCCTTTTTTCTGAATTTGAAGTCTGTTTTAGGAAGTATAAATTGTTCAAAGTTTTACAACGGGAAAACTATGTAGATTTCAACTAAGATTAATATAATTAGTCATAGAAATTGCTTAAACTGATCATATATCTCGTCCCTAGGCACTGTTCTGTAGTATATAAACCAAGGGAGAAAAACCGAGACTTCATAAGTTGGAGTACAGCTGAAGTACAAGGAGTACGGACTCACTGTACTCCGGCTGTACTTCAGCTAGACTCCAGCTGTACTCCAATGTACTTCAGCTGTACTTCAGTTGTACTCCAACTTATGGAGTCTCGCTTTTTCTCCCTTGGTATAAATCACGTTAGTTAACGTCATAATACGATTTGCAAAAAAAATTGTGTCTGGATTAAACTATTACCAACAGTAGAAGTCACGCATAACACGTCGTTTACCGCTTCAACTTTGAATAATGACTGAATCCATGGAATGCATAACATTTTCTGGGAAAAAGATAATATTATTGATTTCGCACCATTTTTTCGAACGAGCGCTGCTTTCGATTCTGTCATTCCAGTAAAGTAACGCGTAGTAGAAAATAGTCTGTGAGTAGGAAAAAAATCGAACGCCTAAAACGTGAAGACGAACCTTCAAGTTTTAGTGATTCAAATATTTTTTCTATTTACAGACTGTTTTCGCCTGTGTTACCTCGCTGAAATGTCAAAATCGAAAAAGCAAGTTTTCATTGATAAATAGGGCGTGTTTGTCACAGATTTATACTAATAAATGATTATGTATCCTAGAATATAGAATTATTGATGATGATCAGTATTTGATTGAAGCACATTAGTGCATACTGTTTGTTCGTTTGAGTCAACAAGTACTTAAACTCATCTCGCATTGGTTTTATTTCATTTGCAACGATCTGACCTAATCAAGTCCGCTATGACGTGAGTTATTGGTTCCTGACTACATTGATAATTACCTAAGTAATCCTCAAATGGGACCGGGTCATGAAAAAGTGGCCCATTTCGAGGCCTGTTTTTTATTAAACTATTTTTTAACTCTTAGACATATCGTTATGTATTTAAAAGAGATTCATTCAATACTCTTCCTGAAAATCGAGGCACCAAGCACACGAATGTATTTTCACTGCCAAACACTATGAGAAGGATCTTTGAGATTGCTCTCAAATCTAACAATAAGAGATAATAAATACTTCGAGTATTTCATCGAAATATATTTCCTCTAGCACTTTTCAAATGATTATAGGGCCGACTATTGTAAATTCAACTGTTTCAAGTGCATTGACTAATTATAGTGATCAATATTTTCGAACTGGAAATACGAACTTATACTACTATCAAGCAATTAATATCATTGTGAATACGACAGGCAATTACACTATTACAAGCAACAGCACTGTTGATACATATGGCTGCTTATACAAAAATAGCTTTAATAAAACAAGATTGGCATTTAATCGAGTCGCACAAAATGATGATAGTGGCGGTAACCTGCAGTTCAAACTGACATATGTTCTTCAGGCTGGAACAAAATACATTCTTATAGTAACAACGTATAGTCCGCTAATCTATGGACCATTCTCAATAACTGTAAGTGGTTCAGCTTCTGTAGGTTTTCATCTAAACACTATTGAAATACAACCTTCTTCGTTGGCAACAAGCATACAAACCAGCCCAACAACTACAACAGCTAGCAGAACAATGACAACCACCAGCATGACAACTACAACCGCCAGCAAGACAACCACAACCACCAGCAAAACAACGGCAACTACCAGCATGACAACTACAACTACTAGCATGACAACTACAACCACTAGCAAAACAATGACAACCACCAGCAAAACAGCCACAACCACTTGCAGAATAACGACAGCTAGTTCAACTAGTAAGCAAACTAAATAATTCTTCGACATGTATTATTGACAAGCTGAAAATAGGGTATACAAGCGATGTTTTCGTTGTAAAGCGATGTCGTGATATGGTATAAACCTTTTAGATATAAAGGCTCTAAGAAATACTTCCTAGAACAACTATGGAGTTGTTCGTAGTCATCGACTACTCTGTTACTTATAATGAAGACTGTAATTTCTGTAAAATTTATTGATTCGAAGTCCTAATAGGATGATAGTTGATTATGAATATGGTGAGTTCTCAAAAGCGAGACTATTATTCATTTCAAAGTACAAGAGGCGGTCATTATAAGTGGCATAACTGAGAAGCGGGTGTGTCCAAATATTTGTGACTACTTTTACACTCAAGTGACATTGAAGGACAAATTAGTTTTTGAAAGTAGATAGATTATGATGTATTATATTTAGAGGATTTTAGGAGCTTTTCAAAACCATTGAGTTTTGAGCTTGCTAGAGATCATCTAAGCTATTTCTGGACAATTTCCTTTAGATAGATCTGAGAACTTCGTACAAACCTATTGATTCAAAACAATCTAACAACCTAATTTAGGGCCACGCGCATCTGAAAACCTGAAACTCGAAATGCACATAGATGTTCACCAAGGATCCATCTTGAAAATGTCTATTTTGGTTTCTCATGAAATCCCAGATTGTAAAAAATGAGAAACTACGCATATCTATCTATTCTAAGGATTATGCGATTTCAATAGCGGAAGTTGAAAATGTCACGCCTTATAATAGTTCATCTGAAAATAGTCATTGGAGCAATATTCTAAAAGTTTCAACGAGCGTTGTTGAAGCTGCATGGTGCAAAGAATAGATATGTATATGTAATACCTTATGTTTTATGGTCTCCTATGCATTGGAAGCCAACAACGAATATTTACAAAGTAAATCTTTTGCACAAAACGTGGATTTTTCGAGATCGAGTTTTTCGAACAACTCTTGTTCAAATTGACTTGCTGAATTGTTTTGAAACAATAGGTTTATAGAGAATTCTCACTTCTATTATATAGAAATTACCCACGATCAGCTTAGGCATCATATAGCAGCCTCAGAATCCAACACTTTCCAAAAAACTCCTGAAACATCTATGAATGTCAAACATCATAACTTGTTTTCTTCCAACAATTGGCTCACCTGTATGTCTCACTTAAATAAAACATATGCATATGTCTAGATGCATCCGTTGATGAGTTATGCCACTTTCGCTAACTGCCTCTTTTTTGTTGAAATATATATTACTTACTTAGCTATATTTACTAGCAAAAACTTTCTTAAATGATGAAAAACTTTTTCTAAGACTTGTGACACGTGATGCAGTGAGATCAGAAAGAACCTACAAAGTGAGTTTTTTAAACGTGTGTTTTACTTTCCATTTCGATACAGTTCATGATCAAATTTATAGGATATACTGACGATAATAAAATAGAGTGACGAAAAATGACTAATGCAGAATGAGATATTAACCATTGATTATATATGAAGTGCTCCGATCAGCGAATATATATCAGTTTTTGAACATTTAAGTGAGTTTTACTTGCTATCAAATATAGAGATCTCCTTCTTCTCTTAATAAAATATATTAGATTCGCAGGTCAGGCAGGATATTCATTTTCTACGCATATCTCCGTAGCTTATTTAGTATTGTGATTGATGTTTTCAACGTGGTGAGTATTGAAGTGAATTATGCTGGGAAGCCGCTGTTTGCTAATATACAGTATATTCTTTTAGATGTTTTCATTCAATTTGTTGTTCATTGTGGAAGCTCTGTTTTAGTTGTTGCAGGAGCGACTTCGAGCGATACCATAAAGAAATTCTTTCAGATGAACTTCACGAACCTGTCCTCTTGAGATATAGAGGTTTTTAAAGAGAAAAATGTTCTCCTCCAGATCGTCTGTTTAGAGTTCACTTTTGATCAAAATTATTTATTATTCATTATGTGCTTTCTATAACAAGCATTTAGATTCAGGCTGAAAACTTGTTGGCTTACCGATTTCGGAGAAAAGGTTCTTCTTCGATAAGTTTCTCACTTTGATCCAAAATAACAATTGAGCAGTGTCGTAAACTAGCTCGTGATAGTCAGATGATAAATAAAAGAGCTTTATTTTTTTATTGAATTCAGATATAAAGGGTTTATGTTTGTGGGATACAGATCACATCGAGGATAATAGTGTAAAAGAAGAAGAAGAAAAAACATGTATTTCTTCGTTCAAAAATGGCAACAAGGCTTAGTAGTGCAAAGATCCAACGGAACAATGGCATATTATTAGTATTGGATTTTAAAACACTTGATATAACAAATTTAGGTGGCATAGTTCGGAAAATACGGTGATTTGACAAAAATCTTTACGTTTATCAAATTTGATGACATACGAATCTCGTCGAGGCGATAAGAGACAGTGTACATTTTCATCAGTGGTGCACGACAAACCAATCTGAAAAAAAGCTAATTTATGATTCTTCACTGTCTCTGGAATCAGAATGAGAAACCTATCAAAGAAGAAGTTTTTCTTGCAAATTGACAAATCAAAGCCTTTTCAGCTTGATTCAGAATGTTTATTATAATGAGCACGTAACAAATAAGGAATAATTTTGACAATAATCGAACTTTAAACAGACGATCTTGAAGAGAAAGTTTGTCTCTTTGAAAACCTCTATACCTCAAGAAGGCGGGATCGTGAACTGCATGTGAGCAAATGTCTTTCTGGTATCGTTCGAAGTCACTCCCGTAACAACCAAACTGAGCTTCAAAAGTGAACAAAAAATTGAATGAAACATCTAAATGAATATATTGTAACTTAGCAAACAATGGCTTCTCATTGTAATTCACTTCAAAGTTCGCCATCTGGAAAATATCAATTACAAAACTAAATAAGCTACGGAGATATGCGTCGAACTTGAGCATCCAGTCGGACCTGTGAAACCACTATATGTTATTAAGAGAAGAAGAAAATTCCAATATTTGGCGGCAAATAAAAGTCAGTTAATTGTACAAAAGCAAGGTATGCATTCGCTGATCAGAGTACTTCATGTGTATTCAGTGATTGGAGCCCTTGCAAAACATAACGGACAGGATTATTTCGAACCCGCTATTAGCAAAAATTTAGGATACTCCCTCCATCAAAATATCAAGCTATGTTAGATTTAGCTTTAACCGAGATTATCTCCAGTTCCAATCTTGTTCATTTCTTGAGAAACCATGGAACGATTTGTCAGGATCCTAGGTATCAAGGATCTTGTCACGTTTCAGTCAGTATTCTCTCTCGAAGTCTAGTAGTTCTTGTATGCAGGCTATCTCAAGGTTAAAGAGGATCCTTTCAAGGATTTGTTCAAGGTCTTGTCCATTTTTTTTTCTAAAGTAGAAATATATGATTTTACAAGAATTCAGCTTCGATTCTACTAAGAATTCTCACTGAAATAGTACATAGGATGTCGTCAAGATTTTATGAAGTTCTAAACAGTAGCCATTCTGGATCCTAAAGCTAAGATCCGTCCAAGAATTGTAGCTGAATCAAAGGAGAATCTTAACAAGAATATAATGCATGAGTGTGAGTTTTCATTTGAGATAAGATACGATGAACGAACACCCACATCCACACTCATCTAGTCAATAATATTTCCTGGCTACACGTTGCTTTCAGGACTTGTGGTTTCATGAAAAGATTCCTGCTTTTAAACCAAGTGATAAAATTTGCTAAGATCCTGATTAAATTCTGTATCGAATTCTATCAGGATCTTGGAATTGAGTAGTGACATGCTTTCTTTAGGATTTTGTCATTTCGTCAGAAAGACAGAGCGAGCCATTGAAGGATCCTGACTGGCTCGGTTGGAAACTAATAATGGAAATATCAAAGATTTATCCTAGGGTATGGTTTCAGAAACATAGTGGCGAAAACTATTTTGCTAGGGAACCTTCATATGGATGACACTTTTAGCCTAAAAAATTCTCTGAACCATGACTCATTCACATTAAAAGGAAAATGCAATATTGCAGATTACTCAACAACTCAGTCATTCCTTCGATTCTTTAACTAAATAATTAGAAACTAAGCATGGTAATGCATTTTCACGACCTAACACAATGAGAAGGATCTTTGGGACAGATTTGAAGTTTGACAATGAGAAATAACAAATATTTCGAATATCCTATAGAAGCAGATTTCTTCTAACGCTTTTCATATCATTATAGGGTCCAATATTGTAAAGTCAACTTACTCCAGTGCATTGACCGATGATAGTGGTCGATTTTTTCGAACTGAAACACATTTATACTACTATCAAGCAATTAATATCGTTGTGTATACGACAGGCAATTACACTTTTGCAAGTAACAGCACTATGGATATGTATGGTTACTTATACATTAATAGTTTTGATAAAACAAGATTGTCTCTCAATCAAGTCGCACACGATGATGATAGTGGCGGCCATCTACAGTTCAAACTGGCATATGCTCTTCACTCTAGAGTAAAATACATTCTTATAGTAACTACTTTCTTACCTGCTACCAGAGGGCGATTCTATGTCGTTGCCACTGGACCTGTACATGTTTTTGGTGGATCTGATTAAAGATGACAAGAGACCATTAGACAGTTGGGATTTTGACCATTTGAACTTTCCAGGACGAGCATTATGACAGTCGTAAATGATCCTATACGACGTCGTATGGGATTATGTACGGTCGTATACGACCATATTTGGTCGTATTACTTGACACTAGAATTACGACAGTATGTCGCCGTATAGTTTACCACGGAATACGGCGTGTATACGACCTCCGCAATCGATCGTACGCGGCCCTATACAACGTCGTCTCTCATATTATTTCACATGAATTTGCGCCCCCCCCCCACTCCAAATAACACAAAAACTAACATTTTGGGTGCTCAGCCTGGCTGGGCTCTTCAATTTATCTAAGTTAATACTTACTGTTTGATTTATCCTTATAATAAACCTACAAATGAAAATAAAATTAATTAATTTAAATTCATACACATCCTTCGATTGATTAATGCGAATAATCTAAAAATAAAAATAAAAATAAAAAATTATTTAAAAAAATTCAACTCACTATTCGACTGATTGTTGCAGCAAAACTAAAAGTTAAAGAAAAGATTATTTTAACAAATTTTTATTTATTGTTCCACTGATAGTTACAATAAATCTAAAAATAAAAAAAATGGTGCAAATAAATTCTAACTTACTGTTCTATTGATTGTTGTAGGCAATCTTAGAATTAAAGGATTCATTGTGCGGTTTAACCAAATATTAATATTAAAATAATTCTTTTATACAAAGAAAGTTAGTTAGCGTTGAACACGACAAATATACAATTGTATACGAAAGTCGTTTAGGATGGTTGCATTGAACGGTCGTTTACGACTGTCGTATACGATCATTGTAATTCGTCGTATTTTTTGTATACGGTCGTTTACAATCGTACTTTTTCAACCTGGGTTGTGAAATAACACTTAGAAAAACAGTTTTGCTTTTTCTTGAATAGAATTATAAATCGCATAAAAGATAAAAATGCTTTGAAGGTAGCTTCTACGAGCCAGGTCTCGAGATCACGTGACTTTTTAATCGCTCGGCCCGATCCATACTGGGTCAAGAATCATTCATACTCGCTCGGCCCGGCCCGACTCAGAATGGCACTATTATAATTATATTTTTTTA
>CAJNSZ010003469.1:0-11118 GCA_905329745.1 Rotaria sp. Silwood2
GAGTTAATTCTTTGACGCTAGATAAATTGTGCTTGTTGATACTAAGAGTATTGCACACATGTTCATAGGCGCTAATAAGAGAGATAGATAGATCTGACTTATACTATTCGAAGAGAATCGTTCCAATGGAACCAAAACCTAAGTGGCCTATCAATTGAAGAAAATTGTTGATCAGAAACAACAAATTTTTTTTAATGCTGATATCTCATTGGGATGATAATAATTTGATAGAGTCATTTGATAACATGCTTGGTGAAAGTGGAAGAAAAGTTAAATGAAATTTAAAATTTTGATGACAGTTCTCCATGCTATCTTTTTATTACAATAACCTATCTATAAACCATTTTGTCTGCTTTTCTAGGCGGTGAGTAGTACAGAAAATACTAAAACAATATTTCTACATTGAATTTAAACAAATATTTGCAAACTGAACATATCGTTCGATTGCCAAAGTAGAGTTGAATCCATATATATTACGAAGCTCTGCCAGATCACAAGTTTCTATTGACCATGAGCGACGTAAGTGCAGAAAAAAACTTGAGATGATTTCTTTTGCTCAGATATAGACAACGATCTCATACTCATGAGGTCTTATTGAGAAGAAAACAACCAACTTCAAAAGACTTTAAGACTGCAGTCTCGTGGAATCTTCTGAAACCTTTTGAAATCTGGAAGTCTGCTGTTTTTCTTCGCATAGATCTGTTTGATTATCTGAAAATACTTTAGAATTAACTATCTCGCTTTTATCAATGCTCATCTTCTTCATTTCGTTCTGAGCATCACTGGAACATTTTCGTTATCCTCAATAACGAATGATCTTCTTTGAAAATCCTTGAGTTATCTTCTTTCATCTATCACTCGCCTTGTCTATTGGTTAACATCTCTCATCTCCGTCGAAAGTTTCTATGCAACACTCTTTTTAGGGGTCAATGGTTGAAACAACCTCGCATTGCTCGTCAATTGATTCTCTTCATTTTCTTCTTCGTCTTCATCATCGATCTCTATGAGATCTTCTTCTACAGATCTTTCTCCACTCAAACAAACGGGAAAGGATCACTCTGTGCCATACAAATTGCCCCGCATTTGATTCTCTGTTGCCCTTCTTGATCAATCTCTCTTCAATCCTCACCATCACTCGCATTGTTATCAAGAAGACGATTAGCACTCATTCAGGTAACCATTTCATTTCTCATCGATGTTAGGATGGAGATACTTTTCTTCTCTAGCTGGTCAAAGCAATCAGACAGTCCGAATGAACATTCGAGTTCGTCTTCATTTGATTGTCAATGTGTTGAATGACAACAAAGAATTCGTCGTCGGATCAGCGATCACTATTGTTCCTCAGCTCTTCTCTCTGCCACTGTTCATCTCATCATTCATTTTCGATTGTCACAGCTTAGATGACAGTTCACTTCGTTATTTCCTCATTGTTTCCTATTGGATTTCATTTACAACACAATGGACGAGTTTCTTCTTGTACATCGTCCTTTCATCCTTCTATTTCAATGAATGGCGTCGAACAAATGCTGGACGATGGATGAACAACCTTCTTCGTCGACCAGCATCATTCCCGACAACAACAACATTCCTCAGCTTGTCTGCACGCGAGACATTGAAACACAAACACTAACCTGCTTCTCTCGCTCAGCTTGAGCAAGAGGAGCCTGACTATAGGATTGAGTCTCTTCTTATGGCGAGCAAGAGTGGGTGTGGATGTGGATGTGACTGAAAGAAGAAGAATACCCACACCCATATAATAGCAACAATTTTCTTGAATGTTCGCGCAATTCTGAGTAGACGGTTAATCTAAAATAAAAGTTCCGTGCCTGTTATTGGCGCATTTTGTACGTATTATTAGGTATATATATTAACTATTTGCTGAGTATTTTGCCTATTGGTAAACTATGCAAAGCCTGTTTATGTGTTATAGTGGGATAAGTGAAGAGATGTCCCACACTCACACGTCCAAAATCCTCAGTTCGAAAATCATAGCGCACTGTATACGTGTAGATATGAATTAAGGATGTGGACGTTATCATGAGCATGATTAAGAGAGATAAGTACCAATATGAAGCATATCTCGTTACATGCCACACCTACTCTCTAATCGTGTGCATGCTTTTTTTTTGGTCATAGGAGAATACATTTTTCTCTCTACCTGCAGTCATGACGCTAACAAGTCGACACATATCTTTTTATTTAACAAATATGTATGCAGAAGTTGATGTTACAGAACGACGTTGAAAGTATATAGGTAAACATAGGAAAAATAGTCACTTTTTCGTTCGTCGCCTTTGACGAACCACAACTTCGTTTCTTTTAATTTTTGATCACTGTTTACGAAATGGAACGATTACAGGATGAATTATGGCTATCAGTGTTCGCTTATCTGCATAAATTCGATGCTCTCTATTCTATCAATAGTCTAAATCTACGCTTTCAAAACATTGTTGAATCTTATTCATCAACTATTGATTTGAGTGATTTACCATACAAATTATTTAATGTTTTCTGTAGAAAAATACTTCCTGTTCACGGTCATAACATTCATGATCTAACTCTAAAAAGGTAAACAGCAACTGAACTTTTTTCGTGAGAATTACAAACTATTAAAACAAATGAATCGTGTACAATGTTTAACATTAATTGGAGAAAAATATTCAAAAAAACTTCTTGATTTTTAGAACATTTTTCTTCGTTAAGTACTCTTCATATAAAACTGGCTGCTTATGTAAAACAACAACTTGAAGATATTCTTTCAAGCAATCTCTTGCAATTAATGGATTTGAGTTTATCCGAAGGCAGTAACTACTATTACTTTAATAATGTAAATCTTCTAAGACAGGCTGATATACAACTACTGCGATTAAGAAAATTAACAATTCAGAATTTAGGAAAGACTAATTATTTTTACTATTTATTTTAAATGATGATCAATCTAGAAGAATTGAATTTGTCCGTAAAACAGTTTTGAACCATAGCCTCTAATAAGCAGTTTCGTCCCAAAAATTTTAACCTGGATAAGATTAGAACTCATCTGTATGTTACGTGATCAGCAGACAATGGAAATTATACGACAATTTTTATTCTTATTCAAAAATCAACTAAAATCACCCGAATTAGCTATTTATTCTATTAATACGAGTTTTTCTATTGAATATGTGAAAATTTAAAGCAGAATTTGCGATATCTTGTATCTTTTGCTTGTTCTGAGGAGATAATGAAATCACTACCGTCTGCAACCACAATTTCAGATATGATAGAAGCGATCGGTAATGTGTTCGTTTCTAAGATGACATTACAGCGATTGAAAAATCAAAGATGTCTTTTTCTGGATGTCAATGATAGAGATTGTAAACTGAAGTCTTTAATTATGTCCGGTGGCATATTACTCACAAAGTTACGTGAAGTTTGGGTTGATGGAAAATTCACGAATTTAGATTCATATACAATACTCTATTCCAAATTATTATCAATATCATTGAATGTAAAGTAGTTAAAAGCGAATCATTCCAATTCGAAGCAAATTATTGATTTATTAAATTGCCAACAGCAACAAAATTGATAATCAGAAACTTAGAATGTAAGTAGTAATTGTTACAAAGAATGTATAAACCCATTTCACTCAACATTTCTTCTTGAATTATCACAAACTTTACTAAAACTAAAAAATTTAATTCTCTTTGACATATTGCTTGAGAATACTGAATCTGACACGTTTTTAACATCGAAATTAGCCATTGAACATTCATGAAAATATTTTAAAACTGTAACACATTTACCCATGACATCGAGAATCGACTATTGTTATGGCGATAACAATTGTGTTAGTCTTCTAACAGAGAGAAAAGGACAAGAATTACGAGTATACTTTAAAGATGATCAGCGTAAACATTTGTTCTATGAAGGTACGTGCACAGATGGTCGGCATTATGTCTTGGATGCTTGGTTGTAATTAAGGTTTTGTTCGAACTCAAACAGACCTGTTACAGGTTCTGCCTTTAATATATCATTTCTTTAGTTTTATTATAATTCTTATCCTTCTTCTCGTTATAAGTTTTCCCTTGGTTATTGATATTATCTTATACAGTTTTGGTTGTTGTAGTCAGATCTATCGCTTTTTCTATATTTGTCGGCTGTTCTTTATATTTTTTACTCCTTTAGTAAGACTACAGTGAAGCTAGATTGTGTTCTTTATCTATCTTCTTTCTCTAGTATCTCTTCTCGTCTCTGATTGCACGTTCTTCTTTATTTTTTACTAAATAAAAATTAACTTTATCCCTGTGGTTGTGGATGTGCATGGCTAACTATGATCCCTTTTATTATCCACTTGTACACCTACATGCTCGCATTCACTCTTGCTTCCCTCTTCTTCCACACAGTCAAGTAGTTGTAGATAAGATCCGACTTTGACACATACAAAAGATATGAACGGATAAAGAAGGGTAAGAATAAGAATTATTAAACAATCGTTGATTCGATTCGCGCATGCCATACATAGTCTTCAAAAAGAGTGGAGTGTGGGCGTGGATATGGACGATTGGTTATGATTATGAAGAAGACCGATGCCCGCACTCCAGACGTCGATAAAAGCATTCGCATATTTATAAATATATAAAAATCTTAGAAAAACATCAAATTGAATTATATTTTTCAAAATCGATTTCTGATTAATTTTCATTGACAACATGCCAGTTTATGTCATAATAAATACTTTAGTGATATTCAAATCATATGCATACTGCCATACTACTATTTTTGATTCTTATTGATAAATTAAATAAAAAAAATGTCAATCTTAATTTGCTGTATTTTACATTTCGATCTTCCATTTTAAGCAATCATGATAAAACATTCATTGAAATTATTGTTTTTACAATAAATTTTTATATCAATTAAGTTGCTCTTGTCTATTACTCAATAAAAGTAATACATGATGTTTCATCCAATATTCTAAATTCAAATATTTCTTTTAATTTCATACATTCTTCAATACTTTTCACACCAGCATAAGATGTTTCAAAATTTAAATATATTGCAGCAACACAAACATCACAAGATAATTTTTCTTGAATAGGTCATTTTTTATAAATTCCATAAATAATTTCAGCTGCAAACGCATTACCCGCTCCTACAGCACCTTTAATAAATCTCTTAGGAAGACAAAGTGAACCTTGTGTAAAGCATTCTAATCTTTGATCATTTCCTGAACCAATACAAACAGCACCGCAATCAAAATTGATAGTAACTGTATGTTGTACATGATATTTTTGAATTAATATTCTTGCAAATTGCTCGATTTGTTTGATAGTAGTTTATTGTAATGTTTGATCGAGAATAAATTCTAATTTAATTTCATTAATAATTAAATGATCAACATAAAGTAGTGCTAATAATGCAATTTTCGAATAAAATTCATTTTTTGCACTAACAAAATCAATGATTGTTTCTAAACCATAATTTTTTGCTTGTTTAAGTTCTTTTTCTGCAATAGTTTCGTTGTCAATAATACTATCTAATTCATTAAGAATTGTTAGAGTGTGGGTGTGGGTGTGGACATGCATCTTTTCTTCTATCACACCGAAACTCACCCACATCCACATTCTAAACTTAAGAGATCAGGCAGGATCATATTAGACTTAAATCGGTAGCGTTCTATGATTGTTCTCTTTCGTATTCACTGTCACTTGTTAATATATAATAAAGAATCAGATTTATGACACTATTATTATAGTTCTGCTATCTACCCTTATTATTTCTTTATTAGTCTGGCAGATAAACTTTTGAGAAAACGCGTTTACACGCATATAAAAAAAAGAAAAAAGTTGTTGTGCTTTTCCAGCTCAAGAAACGTGACTGTAATCATGATCCAGCATCTCGAGTATTAAAAAACGACCACATTTTCCCTTTTTTGTATACGCGTAAACGTGTGTTTTGTATGAAAACACGTTTAAACGCACAAAAAGGAAGAAAAATGGACGTTCTTGGCACATAGTCGGGAATCTCAAGTGTGAGCCAAAAACGTCCACTTTTTGCTGATTTTAGGCCAATTTTTGTGCGTTTAAACGCGTTTTCTTAAAAGTTTGTCTGCTTGGGTAAGAAGCAAATGCGAAATGGATCTAGATACTTTGATTGAAACACAATGCAAGCATACTACTCATATACAAAAAAAAGCCCCGCATATATATAATTCAAAAAAAGGAAATGAGAAGTAGGCGAGTAAAACAAGATAGAAAACAACTATTGAAAACTGGCAGATGATGAACATTAAAAGATATTTTTAAAAAAGTAGTTAAAACAGAAGAAACAAAAAAAAACCATCACGGTTAAATTGCTTTATCAATATCGTAAAATAAAAGGCACTTTTTCCCGACTCGAGCATTACGACGATCAGAAACGATCATATATGAATGTTAACGATGTTGTAAACGAACATAAACGTCTGATATGCGGTCATATACGAGTAATAAATCAACTTGCTAGTATGCACCATATTACAATTATATATCGCTGTGCACACACTGAAAAAAAAGGTACATTATCAAACTTTTGAGATTTCTTTCTCCGTTATGGAAATTTTTCAGGTATCGTACGACTGTGCAGAACCTATACAAGGTTTTGTAGTCAATTAAGTTTCATGAAAACCATTAGAGATTTTTCTAGTAGAAAACTTTTCGTATAGCACCTTCCAGAAGTCTCGCATGTAACCAATTTTTCTTCTTAAGCCATCTGTAACAAGAACACATATTCGCCAATCAGACAGTGGACTGATCTGATATCATTGCTCCGTTAATTTATATTCATTGTCGCTAAATCGATTCTAGCTGTCAAATGATAGCTTTCAGAATTCATGCTTTATAAATGAGGACTTTACTGTTGAGTATAAGACTAGTGTTATGGATAGATGAAGAGATTAACACAAAGAAATAAGTTGTTACGGACAGTAATAAGGGTTGGAATTTATGAATAATGGATGAAAGCTAAAAACTATGGTTAAGATATAGAAGTAAGACTTTCAGGATAGATATGAGGGTTAAGATTTAGTAATCAGCGGTTAAGGACTGATTTAGAGGTTAGATTCAGGAACAAACGGATCAATAATAGATATAAAGATTTCGATTTAGGAATGAGTGGTTAGGGATGTATATAAGCGTTTCGATTTAGGAATAAGCTGTTCACAGTCTATATACGGGTTCAGATAAAGGTTTCAGCGATTAAGGATAGATTAAACGATTTAGATTCGGGAATCAAAGGTTAAGGATAGATTTAAGGGTTAAAGGAAGGTTTAAAAGTTCAGTATAGATGTAGGGGTTAAGAGTAAATTCAAGGGTTAAACATAGGTTTAAGGGTTAAGCATAGATGTAAGGGTTAAGGGATAGATATAAATGGGTTAAAAATAGATATAGGGGACCAGAAATTGACGTGGCAGAATGCGAAACACATTGCTGTGAATCCTCAGTGAGAATTCTAAATCACTAGAAATAGATAGATGGGTTTCTCAGTACGCGTCGAATGGTGAGTTAAAAATATTTGTAGATTAAATAGGTGTTTGAGCATAGATGGGTAAACGGAGTCATATTCTCTGGAGCATCATAGGAAACTGACACATGAAAGGCTTTCGATTTGGTCGCAAAAATCGAAACTTTTTTGGATTTCGTATGGTACCTTTTCTTCAGCGCTGTATATAGCGAAATACGTATATCGTTCACAGCAATACCCGCTCCCTGAAACGGTAATACTTTTGAAGGAGATCACAGTACGCACTAAAGTGTACGACCGTTTCTCAACGTAAATAAACGTATACGATCGTAATGATCAGAAATGAGAGCCATTCGAAAGCCTATAGTTCCTTATCATAACACATATGCGCATACATGTATACTTTACACCTCTAATCTTATACATATGCCCATAAACTTACGTCCTAGACCTATACTCTTACACTTACATACACATGTTTATACCTTAGACGTATAATCCCTTCCTACATCCTTATATCTATGTCTTATCTCTATTCCATTAGACCTGTTCTCCTACTACTATACGCTTACATCTATACACTTATACCTACACTCTAAAAAATAGGTTATTACCGAACTCTAAAAGCTTTGTATCTTTTCGTCGAAAGATTTGAAGTTCAGTAAAATGAAAATCATTTCGTACTTTTCGTATGGAACCTGTTGAAGTTTAGCAGAATTCCATGGATTTCGTAGTTTTCGCAGAAAATCTTCTGCAAATTCTGTAGATTTATATGTTATTTCGTACATCGTGAGCTAAACTATTGATAGCTTCGCAGAGTTTCGCAAACTTTCGTAATATGTTGAGGAAACTATTCTTCGTTTCGCTGACAATGTAAAAGTTTTGTGCTCTCAATGTAAAAACCATCAATAATTCCGTAGAGCGTCTAAGGATTTTGTATTATTTGTACAGAATCACTCGCCATTCAATTGGCTATTTAATGTTTCTGAATATTTTACAATAAACAATGGATAGCTTCGTACGCTACACAAAGGTTTGGCATTTTTCATACAAAACCTTGCATTAGTTCCGTTAAGAGTACTCCTCCTTTCCCAGCCCCAAAAATGCACTGTTTTCATTTTCGATGTTTTTCATACCTAAAAACACAATTAAGTGTCCTTTATCGAATGGTATATGAACAGAAAGCTTCAATGTTTATTGAGATCCCGTATACAAAAAAATCATATTCTGCAACTCTATCGTGTTGCAAATGATCTACACTGATATGGTTATTTCATCATTAAAATGCGTTATGTGGGTCAGCAATGCATCCTCCTAGCCGTTTTG
Source organism: Rotaria sp. Silwood2 (assembly GCA_905329745.1). Lineage (NCBI taxonomy): Eukaryota > Metazoa > Rotifera > Eurotatoria > Philodinida > Philodinidae > Rotaria > Rotaria sp. Silwood2. The sequence goes on from CAJNSZ010003469.1 coordinate 8,806, forward strand.
GAAGTGCATTAATTGACCGGTATGCATGAAAAACTCTCGTTTTACGTTGTTTCGCATTTTTTCTCAAAATCAACTTTTTTTTGGAGCAAAAATGAAGTTTTCCCCCTTTTTACCCCGAACACTTTAACCGACTGAGCTGAAATATTTTGTGTGGCAACAACGATCAAATCGGGGTGTATACGTTTTCTTCTTCTCTTGAAATAATGCTCTGGTGGTTTTTGGCACATTTTACAAAATTCGCTCTAGGGAAAAAAGACGTTTTTTGGATAGGGCTTCCAGTATCTCACTTTTAAGCAAAAAAAACATATACACCCCAATTTGGTCCTAGTTGCTACAAAAAATAATTCAGCGATAAAAAGTGAATTTTGACTATTTGTGAGGAAGAAAACCTCAGATCATTTTTGATCTCTGCTCTCCCTATATCTCATAGACGGAAGCATCTGGACATTCTAAGTCTATGGCAACTTTTACTCTACTAGTCAAGATCTATCGTGAAAGTTTCATCATTTTTAGTAGAGTCACTTGATTTTAAAATCTATATTTGATCGGATGGTAAAAGCAATGTTGTGTCTAGTTTAACAAAGGACATATGTATAACAGCCAAAAACATGAAAAGCTACATGCTACTAAGGACTTGTAAGAAGCTGCACTTTGTCGAAAATTGCAGCAAGAATTAGAATGTTGTTGAGACAGTTACAACAAATGTAATAAGCGAGTGGCAGCATCATTATCAAAGAAAAATGAAAAATTCTAAGGGAGACGAATTTGATAATGTGTAAAATGATTGTACAGCGTTAGTTCACACCAACACTTTTTAAATATTTATTATTTTATCTGTTTTGCACATGAAATTTATAGGAGCCTATTGTATACATAATAGAAATACTATTCTTAAGAATCAGTTCGATGAATCTATGACTATAGTGTTTAAGACAATTATGAGAACAGATAATTGTATGCACACTGAACAAAACTGATCATTTCTATAATTTAAATTAATTACATAAAAAATAATTATGATGTGTAAATGATCTTTTTTTCTTAAATGTATTCAAAAGACAGAAGAGTAAAAAGACGTTATTCAATTATATAAACAACAACGTCGAACTGTAGCATCAACGACTTAATAGCATCATGTATTCAGCACATCCTGCTTTTTGGCGTTTTTTGAGTAATCTTCAAACAGAGCAATCGTATCTAGATGATAAGATTTCTCAATTGGTAACTGGACAGAAATGTGGCGACTGTGTGGTGCGCGGGGAGGGGGGGGGGATATATCTTCTTACTTTTCGAAAATTTTCGTTCTTCTCCTGCGAAAATCGTACATTTTATTAAAAGAAATATCTAAAAACGGAAAGCAAAAGTTCTACACTCTCCACTTTTCAAATAACTGTATATACACCTTGTCGAAACTCAAACTTTCTTGATATCTCCTCAATTTTTTCTGTTCATCCCACCCGTCACAGGCTCTGCGTCAAAGCCAAAGAGGATCAAAACTCAACGCACAGCATCCAGGATTTTACGAATTTCAAAAGATTCTGCAAACGATAGCATACAAAAGATGAAAGTCATTGGTCATGCATTTAATGTTATAATTATTCATTGACTTACCACGTCTTGATTTATTTATTTTTGTTATTTATTGTACTTTTTTTCTGAGTTGAATAATGCTCATTTGTTGACCAAAAATATTTATTTGCTCATGAAAGATTATACATACAATTATGTTGCCTATAATTCTCTTCACACAACTGTCTTACACACAATAGTCGTGCTTCTCAGTTAGATAGCGAGTGTTAGATAAGAGCATAGATAGAAAGATATAGTAAAATTAGTATAAACTACTGACCAGAAGTAAACCTTCACGCAGATCTCAGTCCCTATGCAAACTAAACGTCTGAAAACATGTATGCACATAGTCCACAAATAATGTAGGGCAGCGATCATCTCACCACCAGAATTTCTCAATCTTTAATGGAGTTATATCATGTGGCATCCACGATCATTGTTAATCTCGTAACTCAAGAACTGAGAAGCCTTATGAGTTGTCCAGTCCCTCATTTTGTAGCCCTACATTATAGCTACATCAGTGGACAAAAGTTCCTCCCCTAGCGGATCTTAGTCATCATAGGTGCTAAATGCCTGAAAATTTGGGTGCTTATCTTACTTCAAGAATGTAGCTCAGTAGCACCACCCACACTCCGATTGCTTGAGCAGAAACGGAATTATGATCTATGAGACTTATATCGGCTTTAAGATTTATAACTCTCAAATGGCAGGATCTTGTGCAAGGGGGAAACGGCGGATTCCCGG
>CAJNSZ010003470.1:0-11116 GCA_905329745.1 Rotaria sp. Silwood2
ACAAGAATATTCTTTGGAGAATATTATTTATTCAATAGAAATTCACCTGAATAGAATAAGTAAGATCATACAATATAAATATGCACAACAAAAGAATTACCGAAAATGTCAGAATGATTGCAACATAGTGTGTTTTGCGGATATATCTCCATAGACAAATAACAGAATCTTGATATTGTTTTAAAATCACAAGACGAAAACTCTACTGATCTGTTCTCTTAGTTTCTTCCGTACTCAAAAGGAAAAATATACACAATAGTGTCATTTTCCATACCCTATTCAGTACAAAAAAATATATTTAAAAGATCTTTATATTTTTTAATAGAGATTTGTTCATATAAAACCTTCGATGGCATCTCTTCTGGAGAAAAATTATTTCAAATTTTATCATTATCTTATCTCGAAATATATGCAAAATCTTATTATTATGCTAAATACAATGGAAAATAGCATCTCTAGGAATATTTCTTATTTTCAACATAGGAGAAACTCAAATTAGAAGCGATTTGTTTTGTAGCGCTGTTCATCATACATCTTTTGAAAAAAAAAATCAAGATTCTGTCATGTACCTGAACACAAATATTCACAAAAAAAACTATGTTATAATCATTTTTGCACGTCAGTATTTAAACTCATATACAATTGAAAATAAGAAGATAAAAAAATGTAAATACTTTTTCATAGAAGATTAAAAATTATTCTATATTAGTTCGAGAGAGACGTCACAGCCAATCGACGACTTGTATAATCTATAAAATAAAACAAGAAATTATCAGAAGTCGCTCACGAGCAGACGATTGCAATTGATAAATTGTTTTCAAATTTAAATTGTGTGCATAAATAAGTTATGAAAAAATTCAAGGAAAAAAACCAACTTCCTTTAGGTTTTGCACTTGGAACTGTAGTTAATTTACTGAAAATCTAGTTTTGTTGTATGATATGAACTAATAGGGGTCGACAAGTTCAATTTTTTTGTTTGGATCTGAAGAACTATTGAAAACGATTCGTAATATGAACTGATCTGTTTGAACAGTTCTTTTCAAAAGAACTGAACTGTGTGAACAGTTCAGCTTCAAGAACTGATCAATGTTAAAGAATACCTAGGACTCCCTAGACTTACTATAGAAGGGGTACTTAGGACTTCTTAGACTTACTGTAGGAAAACTTATAGGACACATCCGGGAGAGTCGAAGGGAGCTTGGGACTGCTTAGATGTATCCTTGAAAAATATCTTTGATGGATTCGAGTCTTAGTAGATATTACAACTGAAAGGCTATTGTATTAATCTTGAAAGAAGTCTTCGATCTCTAAGAAGTTTTCTAAAGAGGTACCTATGAGTGCTAGCATGGACCATAGGATCGACAATTGCGACTTACTAGAACGTACAAGAATAGTACCTTCGCTCCGTTGGAGCTTTTTTGGATGTTATACCCGAAGCAGCCTTAAAGTCGAGTAAGGCTGGTGGTTTCGATGTTTGAGCTTTAGCTAATACTGAATTAGGAACATTAGAATCACTGGTCAAGAGTGGATGTCATAATGAACGAACTCTTAAGTGAAGAAACATGTGTTTTCTTAAATGCTCTCGATTTGTCTGTTACTGAAGAGGATATTGATTAGAGCCCTGAGAAGTCAAATTTTTTTGACTCCGAAACTCGATTTTAGCTCCTAAAAACATTTTTTTACGGCTCCGACTACGATTTCGAAAAAAAGTTCGACTTCTATTCCGAAATCTTATTTTCGCAGTTTAGCGAAACATAAACAATCTTAGTGCCTCAGATTATCATATAAGGGGATGAATAAGTAAACGAATCAATGGAACGAAGAATTTACAATTTAGACAAAATTGTTTTTTGTCTGATAAATTTTCAGTAAGAACAGAAAGAGAATGACTGAAACATTTTTAACAAAAAAAAAGAGCTTCAGAAATTGATCAAAGGTAATGATCAATCAGTAAAATTTGTACAGAAGAAATAAACATCAGGTTCAAGTGAATAGTAGCAGTACTACTAACAACTACTGATGTGATTCCGATCTTGACTCCGAAAAAAAAAAGTATTTTTGACTCCGACTCCGTCGAAATCGAAGTCGGAGACAAGTTTCGGAGTCCGGTGCAGGGCTCTAATATTGATGCAGTTCACGTAGTTCTTTTTGTTGACATTTCACATACTAGAACAATTTTTGTTTCCGTTTAGTGAGTTTGGGACACATCTCATTTACTTATAAATATGCTTCTTTCTTTTGTCTTATCTAAATATGTTGAACATATCCATTGCAAAAAACTATTGTTTAGTTGACAGCTTATGACATCCGTCCCCTGTAATGTAGCATGTAATACTTTTCTTAACCTTGCCATGTATTGCTTGAGCTGGTCTATCCCTATGAACTAACAAATCGAATGATGGTATTTCAAGCTGAAATTTTCTCCTACATACTCTACAAAGCTCAAATCATAAGAATATTTTCTCAAGATGTACTAAATTGCGCAAAATATTTTATAAGATTACAGTTAGTTATTTTTAGAACTGCACATGACGCGTGAAATGTTACCTTAGTTTTCAAATCGGATCTGATTCTGTTAGTAAAATTCACCTTGCTCCTTTCAAATTTATTTCTACATGACAAACTATATTTATGAAATAATAGAATCTATGCTTTACATACAATTATTTAGATATGATTTGTTCAAGGTCACTATAATATAGATTCAGTATTCCCGTCATCTTTGATAAAGTAATGATTCATATGTAATATTTAATAGTAATAAGAAAATTATATTGAAGTACTTCATAGACTGAAATTAATCGTAATAATGTTAATATCACTAAAGAAAAAGACATACGAATCAAGAATAATATATAAAGTAGATATTTTTACATTTCCATACAAGTCAATCAAGTTCAGCATGAAATAACTGATGATATCGAATTACTAATCTAAAATATTAACACATTTTAAGATTGAACGAAAATAAACAGACATATCATTTACTGAAAATAAATTCTGGAAAAAGTAAAGACGAATTTAACTTATTGCAAATAGAATAAGGATGTATTAAGTCGGCATACATGAATATATTTACGAAAAATCTCACGTATATTCAATATATGGCTAATCACTGTTTTAATTTAATATTTATATTATTTAAACAACGAGATATACGATTGATATTCAAAATATGTGATGACATAGATGATTAGCTGATTTAATAAATATCTAAATGAAAAACACTTGTTACATTGATACTTGAAAAACTCTGTGTGGTCTTATAAAATGTAAGAGAAACTTGAAATATTTAATAGAAAGTTTTCTTGGTCGAACACTGTATACTTATTTTAATCAAATATAATGAACTCAATCTGTCAGATGTGCAAAAAATATTGTTTTCTCTTAAAATTTCGCACGAAATTAATTCACAAAATTCTTTCAAGATCTTCAAGTTTTATGGACGCTATCAGCTCTACCGAGATATGATTTGCAAGACCATATGTTTAGACAATATGCAAACTGATTAATCATGTAATATTCATTATGGACACGAATAAGATTGAATCGAATCGAATCGAACTCAATAAATGATTATATGATTTTTGTTTTTCTGAAGATTTCGAGTATAATGACAGGTTTATAATGCTTGCTTTCTAAAGTAGACTCTCGATATATACCAATCGATTTTTCGAAAACTACAATAGAACTTTTGGTAATTATCATTAGTTCAATGTGTTCAATTATTTTTTTTTGTTGATGATAAAAGAAAATTGCTCCATGTAACAGATTTGTCTCTTGACAAATACATTAATGAATTCTTTCACATTAATAATCAAATAAAAATATTTCCATAATTATTTATTTTATGACATAAAGAAAGTAATATACGATTGATATACATAAGGAAAATAACTTTAACATTAACAGTTGAACAAAAATCAAGTTTTAACAAATTATTGTCTGTAAGTCAGAATACACACACCTCTTCATTCTTACTCGTTAGTGTGCCAACCAATGTGTGTATAGAATATATACAAACCGAAATCGAATCGAACCTAATAAGCAGCGCAGCCAATCGTATGCTCGATTCAATCAAAAACTAAACAATTTTATCAAAATAAAAAAGAAAAATTTTTGTTTCAAATAAATAAAAATTAAATAAGATTTTATTATCAAAATTTATTAGAACAATCTTAAACAAAGCAACGCCCTCTATTATTATTGAGGAAGGATTGGTTCATGCTTTTGATACAATAGTATCAACGAGTCTAATTACAGGAGGAAGAGGTGATGGCAGCTATTGCTCTATATTCTTCTATTGAACAATAAATAAATACTTAAGCATTATATAAAATGGAAATATTCAACAATGAATAACTGTCAAAATTTCTGTATGAAGATTTATTTTGTTGAAAAACTATTTTCTTTTTCTTTCCGCAATTATTTAGAGTATTCGAGTATGTGATGTGAATATGCTGAAATAACTAGTGGTGATGCTGAACGTTATCGTCTATCGATAAACGATAGTTAAGATATATTTGATGATTTGTTCGTTGAGTTTTTCTCTTGTGATTAAAGATGAACTCTTATTTTCTTTAGCTCGTATATTATTATCAGAATTAAATAAGACTAATTAAAGAACAATGAATGTTTGCACAAAAATGTCATTGTTAAAAGTTATACATAATTCACCACGTACTGAAAAGTATGTTGTATTTTTGAATAATTGTAAATGAATTATTTGAGTATTTAATAGATTTTTTTCAATACTTGTTAATTTAACTATTTTAGCTTGAATATTCCATGACAACTTTATATAATAATAAACAATCAAATACAAATATTTGTTCAATAGAAATGATTATATCTTATTTAAATGTAATGTAAGTTTTAATTGAAACTGTAAACTAAGGATTATGATAACGAGTATAATATTCATTGTGTTTTGTAATACGATCTATCTCATAAACTTTTGTTTTCTTTAAGGTGAAAAGTTCATGAATAATATTTTGCTAAAAGTCCAATTCGATCTCTTTCTCTATGTGATTTTGATTTTGTTGGTACTAGTGATGAAATTTATTTAGTTACATTTTATGACGAATGTACCCGATTTCATCCAATTATTGAAATAGATAAAGTATAGAAAAAAGAATTCTTCTACTTTAACTAATAAATTTCTTTCATCAAAGATTTATGATATTTTGAATGTTCGAGTGAAAACAACAAATAAATGATGAAATAATCTTCGTCATATATATATATATGAATTAACATTAATATCAAGTACAATTATTCGATTAGTTGATGATTCTTCTATAAATGCCAATATTCCTGATATACTTTATGATTTTATTCCACTACGTGATATTTCAAAACCTTCAAATGAATCATTTATTGGTAAAATTCTTTTCTTGTGCAGTTTTTCTTTGTATTGTTTGTTTGTTTGTTTTTTAAATCAAGATGTCATTGGTATTATTGATATATGTTCGGATACAATATCATTTGCTAATTGAATATCAGATAGAAATTCAAAACATGTAGAAGTAACATTAATTGATGAAGATACAAGTATCTCAATAACTTTATGGAATGAGCAAGTCAAATTAATTAAATTAGTTTGACAAGAAATTTTTTTTTGAAATTTTAGACCGAAAATTTTGATGAAGAAACAATTAGCAGATAATAAAACAGTTGTTGTATTTCGATATATTCGAGTTGTTATTTATGATAATAGTAAAAAGAAAATTCAAATATTTCGAACATTATTTTTTATATTTTACAGAATATAGTTTACCTGATCATCAATATATGATCATGAAATCAATCGAGATATTAGAGAAGCAAAACATTTGAAAATATGGTATGATACTGAACATAGGCGAGCCAGCATATTATATTGAGGTGTAGCAATATATTGTAATAGGTGAGGCAATAACTCGCAACATCTTATTATCATAGAAGAAAAATATGTTTTGAACCTTGTGTAGATGACTTATAAAATTTTTTAAGTATGGCAATTGCTCCCAATTGCCTCCTGGTGGCTCGCCCATGGTGCTGAATGGTGTTTAACGAATAATCAAATAACAACAAATCGTCTAGTGTCTGAAGGTTTAATATGAAAATTTGTTTGATTGTAATAAAACATATCATTTGTTTAGTTTTGTGGAAGACAATTCGACAAGATTGAGCTGATTATGTTATGATAAAAGATACATGCATTTGTGAAGACAGCAAGCTGAACAACCTATGTGAACAAGATAAGAGCTAAACAATTTGCTCAAGCGTAAGAAAATATAATTGATTTAAATATTCGAGAGATGTACTCTAATGTGAGTTGTTTTTAGATTGATTAGAAAATTCATAAAAAAAAGTTGTCTTTTTGTCAATGTCTTTATAAACGAGCGAAATCTCTGTACAAAGTATTCAAGATCGAAATATGTCAATTCGATCCTGAGATATCTTCACACTTTTGAATGAATATTATCTGATTTTTCATTATTGAGATGATCGAGTTACAAATATGGAATTCCTATATGTACGTTTGGATACAAATAAAGTTTAGAAAACAAACGTCGTTTATTCTTTCGTTCTGCTTTCTATCTTTTTCCAATCGCCTCGATAATTCTAGGGTTCAGAAAGAATCGAAAGGCATATGTATTACGATACGTGTGCATTTCTCTCTCTATCTCTCTCATATGCTTTTTTCGCTTATTTTCGATTCAGTGTATTTGTGATTGTCTTCACTCCCTTGAATTATTGTGTCTATGACAAAATGTAGACAGAAAGTAGAACAATAGAATGACGATTGTTTTTTCATATATATGTATATACAGGGTGGCGCAAAAGTCACTTTACCGAAAAAAGATTAAATATCTTCACTACGGCTCGAGCAAACGAACGGATTTTTTTTATCGATAATAGAGGAATGTTCAAGCTTTATAACCATAAAGACATGCCTAGAGACACCCTTTGTTAAGTATTTTTTTTCCTGTCTGTGAAAAAACCAAAATTTTCTTGTTGAGGTCAATAATGATACTTAACAAAGGGGTTCTCTGGGCACGTTTTTATGGTTATAAAGCTTGAACATTCCCCTATCATTGATAAAAAATCAGCTGATTCACTCGAGTTGTACTGGAGATATTCAATGTTTTCCGGTAAAGTGACTTTTGCGCCACCCTGTAAATATAGTTTATCGGCTTTAGTTCATTTTAGGCATGGCTGCTACCACTAACCGAGAAGAATCATCGTCAATTGTTGTAAGTGAATGGCTTGTCTTTAATTGCTTTAGGAATCTTTTATCATTTAGACACATGAGCAAAAGTCTCTGTTATTGAAACATGTCGATATATTCAAGCACTTAAGTGAAGTTGAACGTGATATGATTGCAGCGAGATTTAAATCAATTATTATTGATAAAGATGAAGTTATTTTCGAAAATGATGATAATGTGAATCACTTTTTCGTCATTTCGAAAGGTAAGTAAGAGAAAATAAGGAGATTCTTTGTCTGAACATTAAAAAACTCATTTTATTTAGGCAACGTACTTGCTTCGAAGCAATGTGGTACATCACGGGTAGAAACGAAAGAACTCAGTCGTGGAAATTATTTTGGAGGTCCACCGGTGTATTATAGTACAAAGGCTCAAGGAACAATTCGAGCCACAACAACTACTATTTGTCTCCATATGGATAAAAAAACATTTAATGAAACGATCTTGCCAGTGTTAAAAGCAGCCGAAGCCATTAGTTTAGCTTATCACGAGTTCATTAGTTCCATATAAAATGAACAAAAACTGAGGCGTTTAGAACACAAGAAGATTATGGTGTTTTTTTTTGTTATTGTATTTTTCACATCTTAAACACCAAAATAAATATCTCAAGAAAAACATATATATATTTCACTTATGAATGATATAAACTCAATATATCGTTGTTTTCATGAATACCTGCATCAAATATATGGTATAGGTCTGAGACATAGTTGTAATCGATCGAAAATATACCGATGGATTTCGTTCAATCCTATCGGCTCCGAACGTTTTTTTCTGACTAGTAAAAATTCACCAGTTTGTCACGTCATTTTTAATTGATTAAAACGAGTCGATTTAAAAATTACTCAGAAATGAATAGTATTGGAGAAAAGGCAGTACGAACAAGTGAAATGTTTGAAAAAATGCAATTGAAACGTGAATAGCATATGTTTTTAATATGTGTCGTAAATTATTGAGCATATACTTGTATTTCAAAAGGAATTAGATGAATTTGACGAAAACAGTTGAATTGCCTGCATCTATAGTCTTACGGTTTTAGAATATTTGCAATATCAACATTATCATCACTTCTATTATGGTTAATTGTACGGATATGTAAAGTCGATTAAAGTATATCGACTACTAAGGTTTTCAAGGATGAAAATTATAGCAAAATAAAAGCTGAAGCAATGGTGCAACTAGACATTTTTGAGTAAATTTAGTGGGTAATTATCCAACTAAGCGCTGTTGAGCCATTGGCAGCTATGGGCGACTATCATCATCTCAAAAGCTTATGCATAATAATCTTTGTAGCATTGAGCAATTACTATCAGCCCCAAAAATTCATAGGTAATAAATTTTGGATTAGTGGGTAATTGCTCAATTGTCATCTGCTGACTACAGAACTGAGCTGAAGTTTCTTGAAAACAAAAGCCTGTGTTGTTTTTTTTCACTTAAGACTGATATAATTTTCCAAAGACAGTTCACGAGGACAGAAGCTTTGTGCTATCATGATTAACGTATCGAACTCTACAAACTGATATTGATTCGATTGAAAACGAAGATTTACAATTGACAATTTCTCCTGTAAGGAATTGCAGATCTTTGTTTCTTTGAACCCGAATTCAGACGGGTATGTATTAGAGTTTTTCCACATTTTGTGTACATGACCAAACACGGGATTAAGCGTATAGTTATTCATTGGTCACTTTCAAAGCAAAGTTAATATAAAATTATTTCTTATTATCTACCCTCACATCATTCCATTTAGATTCGACGTTAAGTACATATTAGATGTTTGCTTAAACCTAAATATGAATTCAGATCCGACAAAAAAGAAAAAGTCGAATCTAGACTCAGCGCCGGATCCGATCTGGAAAGACACACAGCTGTAGATTCTCGTATTCATTGGCCTCTTAGTTTTAGATAGAAAGAAAAAACTTGATAAGACCATTTTGAATTTTGCGAAGACTCACGAATAAAATGTCGAACGTGGATATGTTCTAGAAAGAGTTTCCCAAAAATCATTTTCATAAGCGACATGATCTTCATTTATATAAAATTCATACAAGATTTGTTTTAACTCCAAAAAGAAAACGATAGAGAGAGAGAAATAGACAGAATAAAGATGACCATAACTACACACAATAAAATATCGACTAAAGTCTTTATCACTCTCTCTCTCTTTATAATTATTTTCAATAATCTGTATACACATAAGCAGTCTGAACTTACACATCCGAGACCAAAATAAGAGGATGACACGTAAATATACATCAATAAAGAAGAAAAAGACGAAAGATCGAAGAAACAAAAAAAGAAAACAGGGCACAAAACGAAAACTAATGCTTATTCGGAGATATTTTTTTTCTATAAAGGTATATATGTCGTATCGAAGTTACACCAGTCGACAAAGTTATAACTTCGTCGACTGGTGTAACTTCGATACGACAAATATATAGTATAAATTGTTATTATTTTTGCAAAAAGAAATATTATTACAATAAATAATAAACTTATAGTTTCAAAATTTAATGCAATAAAAATGTGATAATATAAAAAAAAACGCAAACTTTCTATTGTCCATTTGAAAATGAAGTGGACGTGGGATATTTTTCGTATAAATCTAGAACCTGCAATAGGCAATTGATCAATCAGGTTATTTTTTGTTTCAAGTTTTAAAAATCAATATCCTAAAATGATTTTACATTGGACTTTTATTTATGATTCGATCGTTTGATAGAGAATATTGTCCTTTTTCAATGTAGGCAAATGCAATCTTATTTGTATCGTCTACTCAGGAGTTATAAGAATTTCCCAGAGACCTCGATTTCGTCCAAATGACCTTGAATCGATGTGAAACAAGGTCGAGACAGAGATAATTCAGTATGCTGACTTCACCGATAATATTTATTTTTAGTTTTGAAGTGAACTCCAAGCATTAAACCAAGACTTTCGAATTTTGTTTCTTAATAGTGCAGGATACTAAAAAGAAAAATATCAACAGTGAAGTCAACATACTGATTAACCCTTGTTATAACGTGAATGTGGGATTTGGAGGTCTTCACTTCACACCTATAATGACGTGTAAAAGGTCAAATAAATATTTTCTCAATCATTTTTTCTACCAAAAAACAAACAAAATGAAATTTCGACAATTTGACATTGTAAAGCTACATAAAAAAAAATGCACAAATAAGAAATTTATTATTATTATTAAAATAAAAAATGAAGTTTTATTTCAATTCGACAAAAATTCTCTAAGTTTATTTTTGACTCAATGGTAATAAAACAAAATTTCAACATTGAACATTAACTTTTACCATTTGTGTAATATTATTCAAATTTAAACATTGTCCATAATAATATTGTTTAGGTTGGTTAAATTCAATATTTATATTTTGTAGATAAAATTCATTAATATCTAAAGCAAAAATTCCATCAACTTCTGCCCAACTCATTTGTGGTTCTTGTGATGGACGATAATCATGTGATGGATGTTCAGTAACATTACTCCATCTATTAATTACAAGTGAAATATTTTCAAAATGAATATTTTGTAATATACTTATATTTCCTCGAACTATGATACCTTGTTCACCTTTAGCAATTATATTTCGAAAAGTAACATTATTTAATATTCCTGTCCATTGTCGATCGACACTCATCGAAAGACCTGTTACATATATAGGTTCAGCTGAACCCCACCAATCCAAACCAAAAAATCGTGTTTCTATATACATTTGTTCAAATAAAATATTTGATATTCTACCTGATCCCCAATGTGGTGCTAAACATAAACCACGATTTGTATTTGCTATACGTATATTACGAAATATCATATTATACATATCACCAGTAGAATTCGCTTCAAAAGAGCTT